>PITA01023837.1:0-27485 GCA_004023965.1 Spilogale gracilis
TCTACCCTGAATTAAAAACCCTTCTCTCAATGTCAATTATCTTTCAAGTCACTCCTTCAGTTCCCTGTCTTCCTTTGAGAGCAAGTTGTTTTAGTAAGTTGTCTATATTTTTCATGGTTGTTTCCCAGAATAGATGTTCTCACCTTGATGTCACCTGAGTAAAGAGTGATGTTGCATGACCTTGGGTGTTATCCAGGCATGTGATTTAGCCAATAGTCCTGAACATTTTGCCTTAAATAATTCTTTATTTGTTACATTTCCATACTATTTGTTGGAAGAGATTTAGCAAGGGCAAGAATTGCCTGATGCAGACACATTAGAAAGAGCTAATCCTTATTTCCTTGAGATTTCTTCTATAGGAATCTCCTAGAATCTAGGGCTTCCAAAGTTCATTAAATGGAACATCTCCCATATTTGTTTCTCACTTCCACCCCTCATAAAGTGCATGGAAAATTGGGTAATGGTTTTTCATTGAGATAATAAATAAATTGTAGCCTCTTCTGCTATGGCAAACATGCAGCCTTCATAAGCATATGGCCAAATACTTGGAATCATTTTTTTTTAAAGATTTACCTGTTGATTTGAGATGGGAGACACAAGTGGGAGGGTAGAGGGAGGAAGGGGGAGAGAATCTCAAGCAGATTCTACACTGAGCCTGTAGAGGTTCAGGCTTACAACCCTGAGATCACTACCTGAACTGAGACCAAGAGTCAGATGTGTAGAAGACTGAGCCACCCAGGTGCCCCTATTTGGGATCTTTTTTTTTTAGATTTTACTTATTTGACAGAGAGAGACACAGTAAGAGAGCAGACACAAGCAGGGGGAGTGGGAGAAGGAGAAACAGGCTACCCATTGAGCAGGGAGCCTGATGCAGGCTCGATACAGGATCCTGGGATCATGACCTGGACCGAAGGCAGAGGCTTAATGACTGAGCCACCTGTGCACCACTGGCATCATTTTTAAATGCATAGTATTGGGTGGTCGTCTAAATATCATCAAACAGTTGGTATTTTAAGGCACATTATTTATCCAAGATGGATAGTTCCATGATTATCTCTCATAGGATATTTGTTCTGATGAGCAATAAGGCTAGCTGGAGAATTAAATAAAGGAGACCAAAGAGGAAGATGGAGGATTGACTTTGGAGACTCATAAATGGCCACTGAAAGGAGCCCAAGTTTAATAGACTAGGTGGGAGGGAATACTAGGGAGAATAATTTAACACATAACTTGATTAGTGTTGGCCCCTCCTGGTTTTGGTCTGTTTTCCCCATTTGGCTATACACACTGCTTAGTTATCATCAAACACTTAGCTTCCATACCCTGGTTCTACATTGACTTTCCTGATCCCTGCTACTCTGACTTGCAAACTGGTTATTCTGCAAGGTCTGTTTCCAGTGTTGCCTTCTCTATAAGGCATAAGTCTGTGTCCTCAAGTACACTGCAGGGTTTGAAGGGTGGGTCCTGGGGCCAAAATGCTAGATTCAAATTGTGGCTTTGATTTTGTTAGATGTGACCATTAATAAGAGACTTGAACTCCCTATGCCTTAGTTTCCTGACATGCAAAGTCATGTCTATTTCATTGCCTTCTGTGATGCTTACTAGAATTGGCCCATTAAAATATTGTTTGGTACATAGTAAGTACTCAGTAAATGTAAGCCATAAATGTTTTCCTGGGTGGAATTACTTGTTCCTTCTGAACTCTCAGTGCATTCTTCTGTGGTCATTATTATCACAGTGTGGTGATTATCTATTCATATGCCTGTAGGCTGTGGGTTTATAGAAAAAAGAAGCCAGAAACAACAAACAGCATTGTTGTCTTCATCTCCTATAGCATTTCATGTGATAAATGGCCTGTAGTGTAAGTTCACTAAATGTTTACTGAATTAATGAATGAATTGTGAGAAATTTTGTGGTTCACCTGAAGTTGAATTAATAGGGGACCGAAGATAATAAAATCTGCTTTGGTGATTAATGCAGTCACGCAGTCACTTGAAATTCTGGAATTTTATTCATTGACTACATTGTGATCAAGTCTCTATATGTACTAAGGTGAAAGAAGAAATGGAAGATTTACTGAGCATGATCTATGTGCTCCATACATCATGATTACCATCTGCCTTTAAGTTATTATCATTCTACAGTTGAACAAATTGAATCAGAGTAGTTTACTAGTTTATCTAGGGTCATAAATCTAATGAGAGGCAGATGGGTTTCCATAGAGCCAAACTCTAAAGTAGAGTTTTCCCTTGAACAACACAGAGGTTAGGGGTGCCGATCCCCCTCCCCCCTGCTGTGGAAAACCTGCATATAACTTTTGACTCCCCTAGAACTCAACCTACTAGTAGCCTACTGCTGACTGGAAGCCTTATGAATCACATGGGTAATGGATTAAAACATATTTTATGTGTTATATATATTATACACTATATTGTTACATAAAGTAAGCTGCAGAAAAAGAAATGCTATTAAGAAAACCATAAGGAAGAGAAAAAACATTTTAGTACCATACTGTAAATGTATTTATACTGTATTTATTGAAAATAAGTATTGAAGATCCTGTATTTATTGAAAAACATTGGTGTGTAAGTGGACTTGTACATTTCAAACACATGTTGTTCAAGGGTTCAGGGGTCAACTGCATCTACTCTTTATTTTTCTATATTGTACTTGCCCCTTTCTGTTGTTGGTAACTTCCACAATCATCTCTACCGCCAACCCCGTCCAAGATTTTATAATTCAGCCATCAGTGCCCTCAGGTCATTGAGGATTATACATTACTTGTTGCTGGTATTTTTCTTCCAGAGAAGACCAAAATGATTGTACCTGTTTTGTCAGTCCTTGGTGGTCTAAAAATAGTTTTGTGACCACATAAAGGAATTCTGGGTATGGCCAGGGAGTTGAGGTATCCAATTCAGCTTGATAAAAATATCAGACTTCAACCCTCAGCTCTATTTAGCTTCACCGTCCTCCACTGGCTCGGTATAATCTCTGCCACAAAAGAGAGCTCTCTCTGAAGGCATTCTTGGTCATGAAGGAAACAGAGGCTTTTTCCTTCTAGTTTCTCCAGCTCTACCATCAGATTTGGATTAGACTCTGCTCAGAGCAGCCCCCATGCTCCTGTGTGGTGAAACTGTCTTGGTGTTCCATACAAAGAAATATTCATTATTGAACCTTTGTCTTTCCTGGACACTTTTTGCCTGAACAGTTTCCCAACAGTGACTGTTTTGCCCCCAAGTTCTTTCTAACTCTTAAGTGAGTTACTTAATACATCTGCATTTTTATTATTCCTGAGGTCTTTCAAATTGGAAAAAGTCATTCCGCCTTTGAGACTTAGATTCCATGCACACTGTATTCCTCCTGCCCTGCAGAATAATTCAACTATTAAGGATGCCCAAGCTTGGTTTCTACCAGTGATGAATTTGGCTCCTCTATTCTCTGTTTTTACATTTGAGAACTTAGTCAGTTGGAAATAGATCAAATTGCCCCACCATCAGAGGGGGATTTGAAAACATTATACAGTGCTTAATAGAAGAAACTTGAGGATAAATTTCAAAAGATCTGATAGGTTAAATAGATGACCTATACATAAAAAAGAAAGATATACTATCTCAGGGCCAAGCGGTAACCTAGTAATTAAATGATGGACTTTTGTACAGAGTTCCCTTGCTCTCCCCACCATTTTTTGAATAATGGTGGATTTTTAGGTGATGAAGTCAATTTAGGGAATTCTATAGGCATGTTTTTTCCACTAATTCTTCTACATATTCTGTTGTAATATTGGGTGAATAAATCACTCCTTCATGCTCCACATTTTCTACCAGTGGCAAATGGTAATGGACTCGCAATTCATCTTCTTTTTAAAATAATTTTTAGAATAATTAACTAAATATTAGTATAAAAATAAAAACACTTAAAATCAATGATTAATTGATTAAAATTAAATTTAAATTACTTTTTATTCAAGTATAATTAACAGTGTTATATTAGATTCATGTGTACAATATAATGATTCAACAATGCTATACATTTCTTTTTTCTTTTCTTTATTTTTTTTTTTAAAGATTTTATTTATTTGACAGAAACACAGCCAGAGAGGGAACACAAGCAGGGGGAGTGAGAGAGGGAGAAGCAGGCTTCCCGCCGAGCAGGGAGCCCGATGTGGGACTCGATCCCGGGTCTTCGGGATCATGACCTGAGCCAAAGGCAGTCGCTTAACCAACTGAGCCACCCAGGTGCCCCAATGCTATACATTTCTTAGTACTCTTCAGGATAAGTGCACTCTTGATCCTCTTTATGTGTTTAACCCAACCTCCACTCACCTCCCCTCTGGCAACCACCAGTTCTCTGTATTTAAGAGTCTGGTTTTTTTGGTCTGTCTCTTTTTTGTTTTTTCAGTTGTTTTATTTCTTAAATTCCACATATGAGTGAAATTATGTAGTATTTGTCTTTTTCTGACTTATTTCACTTAGCATTACCCTGTAGGTCTGCCATGTTGTTGTGAATGGTAAGATTTCATTCTTTCTGATGGATGAGTGATATTCCATTGTTTATATATATTCATATCTTCTTTATCGACTTATCTGTCAATGGACACCTTGGTTTTGCATAGTGAAGGAAAACCATCAACAAAACAAAACCTGTTGAATGGGAGAATATATTTGTAAATGACATATACATCAAAAGGTTAATATCATATAATATATACATAATGTATGATATTATATTGAATGTAAGAATATATTTGTAAATGACATACTCAACAAAGGGTCAATATCATTTATTATATATAATATATTATCATATATATTATATATATTATATATCACAATAATATGATATTTTATTTATAATAAATGATATTGACCCTTTGCTGGGTATGTCATTTGTATATATATATATATGGATATATATATCCGTATATATATAAAAAATACAACTCAACACAAAGTAATTCAATTAAAAAATGGGCCAAGGACCTGAATAAACTTTTTTCCAAAAAGAAATACAAATGGCCAACAGACACATGAAAAGATACTCAACATCACTAATTACCAGGGAAATACAAATCAAAACCATAACGAGGTACCATTTTACACCTGTCAGAATAGTTAAAATAAGAAACAGAAGAAATAACAAGTATTGGTGAGGATATGGAGAAAAAGGAACCCCGTACACTGTGGGTGGGAATGCAAACTGGTGCAGCCACTGTGGAAAATGGTATGAAGTTTCCCCAATTTATCTTCTTGCTTTGATCCTTATCTTCCTCTTAAAAACAACAACCAGAGTTATTCTGCTCAAGTGGAGGTCAGAAAAATCTCACTCCTCTGCTCACAACCCTCCAGTGATTTCCCGCTTCTTATCAAGTGAAAGCCAAACTCCTTATGCGGTCCCCAAGATCATCCATGATCTGGTGCCATGTCTGACCCTACTTCCTCTTACTCTTTCCTTTGATCTCTCTACTCCAGCCACACTTGATGCCTTGCTATTCCTTGGACTTAACAGGAAGTCTCTTGTTGCAGGCTCCTCCTGGATCTCTCTTCAGTATCCTTCTGGCTCAATTCCTTTCAGATACTTACGTCTTCAGTGAGAGCTCCCTGACCACCCTATTGAAAAACCACAAAACCCAACTTTTCCAATCCTTTTTACTTTTTCTCCATCGTAGTATTTTTTTGTGCTCATTTAAATGTTTTGTCTTTGTTCACTGAAAAATAAGCTTGAACAGAAACCTTATCATTTGTTCACTGCTTTATTCACAACTTCTAGAACAGTGTCTGACATGTGGTAGGTATTCAGGGATTTGGGGATTCTTTCCATTGGTTTCCCTTGAGTTCTCTGATAAGGCTATATATAAGGGCATGGGTCTGGCTTCTTTCTCTCCTTGAGGAGACTGCCAGCAATTTGAGTCTGTCACAAAGATCTGGGAAATGCTTAGATCTGGACCCTGGAGAGTTCTCTGGAGTGGGCCCTTGTTCTCTAAATTCCTTTTTTCTTATATCTCACATGTAAATAAAACTCCAACCCAATGATCTCATTCAATCTTCACATTAACCCTGTGAGACAAATGAAAAAAGGAAATAATAGAACCAGCAATAATTGAGCATCACTTTGTGCCTGGAATAGAGCCAGGAACTTTCACACTAGTCATTTAATTTATGCATTAGTCCTAGGATGGAGGTATGTTTTTCTCTATTTTATAGATGTAGATCAGAGATGTGGTAACCTGCTTCATTCATACATAAGTGAAGTGAAGTGTTTTTGTTTTTTTGTTTTTTTGTTTTTTGGGGGTTTTTTTGCTCATCTTCCATGTTCCCAAAGCCTCTTTTGGGTGGGCTTAGTTTCTTATAAGTCATATCATAGGTTTGCTTCTTCTGTAAAGTTTTTTTTTGGCTCTGGCAAAAACAAGTTGTCATTTTTTCATTTGGGTTACTGTTTGCTCTAGAGCATAAACCTGGGGACCACAGCAGACAGACACAATTTAATGGACTGCGAAGAAAAAATAAACTGCTTAAGGTTTTAACTCATTGGGAGAAAGTCATCCCATTAATTCCGGGCCCTATAGGCTGCAGAAATGAGATTGTCTTCAACATTTGGCTTGGCATGATGACAATGAGCACTGGGGGTTTTATTTGGGAAGAACATTGAAGGTCCTTCATCCTGTGAAGGGAAGATTGAAACTCTTTCACGGCAGCATCTGAGTTTGTTTTCTGGAAAGAGAAGGTTGATTGTGAGGTAGCAGATCTGCCCTTAGCAAAAATGCACACAACTTAACAAATAAAACATCTAGTTCAGCCAAGTTTTCTCTGTTGGCAGAATTCAAGACATATCCTCATCTCATAATCAGTCCAGTCTTGGGAGAATTTCTCAAAGAAAAAAAAGTCCCCAAATTATCTGAATAGTGAAGCTTGAAAAGCAGCCAAAGAGAATTGCATCTTTTCTATCACTACCACATGTGCTCCCCTGCATGCTCCATTTCACGAGAGCTGAATAATGGTATATTGTGTTAGTAGCAGGAATACAGACAATCCCACATCATCCCATTGGCACGATGGTGTTCTAGAGCAGAAAGCCACAAACTTGTGGTTTCCTTGCCCTGGGTTCCCATCCTCACTTCCTGCTTCATTCTCAGCTCATGTGCTTTGAATTTAAGGTTGTTTTTTTTTCCTATGTAGGCTACATGTGGTGCATTTACACATAATGAAGGGATTTTATTTTTTTATCTGAGTAATCTTGTTTTAATGCTTTCAGGGTACTGAAAAACAAATAAAATTATTTACCATCATAAATAACATTTTTAGAAAGTATTCAAGTACAAGCATATCTGGAGAAAATCTATGGGGAGCCAAAGCTGGCTACTGGGTATGGAAAACATATTTGAATTGGTCTTGCAAAATGTAGAACATATTTAGTGACTTGTCGTCTCATTTTGGTCATGATTGCTATGACTGTGGATTTTATGTTTAGTCAAATAGAAAAAAAGAAAACTAAAAGCAAAAGAAGAACATGCTCTCAGATTTAGATTCATAAATGTCTGGGTTAAAATGTCACACCTCATTTTCTGTTTGCTGTGTGGTCTTCCATATGCTATTTAACTTCTTTGAATCTTGTTTGCCTTATCTGTAAAACAGGAATGACAATCTCTTCCTTATAGAGTTTTATAGGGAATAGTTGTATCTATATAACCATGATTTAGGTAATATATTTCTTCCCTTCCTGCACAATTCAGCCTTGCATTGATGGCTTATTAGTCCTCTGAGTATAACTGGGTGGGTTTTCCCCTCCATTCCATTTTATAATTAAGTTACATCATTCCCTCCTCATTCTTTCTCTTTGAAGACACTGTCAATGATTTCTGGAGTGGCTGCACTACAGGTTAAATCCCGAGGGGATCCCAGCACTGAATGTTCCATAGTAGTCCACTGTTACATTTTAAAACTAACATGTTCATAGCACTTCAGCATTTAAGAAATGCTTGCAAATATGTTGTCCTGTTTCATAAAATTATTTTGTGAACTAGATGTTAGTATCTGTTGTTACTCCATTCTCCAGGTGAGGAAATTGGGGCTCTGAAATGTTCAGGGATTCAGGCATTGTCATACAGCTGGAGACATTGGAATAAGCATGGTGTCCCCCCTGCTCCATGTACCTAACAGTAATAAATAGTACTTTTCAGGTACTGACCCTACCTCTCTTTTCTGTATCCCTCTACCTGCTTGTTGCCACTGCCTCCTGGTCCCTTGCTATTCCTGGGATCCTTTGGGGGTTCCTTCACAGGTCCTTGCAAACATATCCTTTTAGCTATTGTTTGGTACTGGACATTTTCTTCCTTTCCAGGTTTGGTTTACTTTGGTTTATTTTGGTGAGGTTTGTGCTTTGCCACCTGAAAAGAAGCATCATGAAGGCACCTCTTTGTTGCCATGGCTACTGGTGCCGGCCACCAAAGGAGCTTATGCTGAGGGCCCAGTCTTACTGTGCTCCCAGAGTCAGCAGTGTTTCTGCCCAGTACACTTCCTAAGCACAGTGACCTTGCTGTGTGGTGCCTCTTTAGTAAGGCCCTCCAAGTAGGGATAAACTCTCTCCTTGTTTCGTGTCAGACTCCTTTCATCAAGCCCTAAATCAGGACTACCTTGCCCCTACTCCAGTGGCTTTTAAAATTTAGTGAAAAGTGTTTTTGGTTGTATTCTAACCCTCTTGAAAATCCCAGTGAGGTCTTACATTAGTTGGGACTCTCCAGAGAAACAGAACTAATAGGATGGATGGATAAATTGACTGACTGACTGACTGGCTGGCTAACTTATTATGAGGGATTGGCTCATGTGATTAGGGATGCTGAGAACTCCCGCCATATGCCATTTGCTAGCTTGAGCCCCAGGAAAAACTGGTGGTCTAGTTCCAGTCCAAGCCCAAAGGACTGAGAACCAGGGGATCCAATGGTATAAGTCCCAGTCAGAGTCAAAATGCCCAAGAGCCAAGAGCTCTGATGTCTGAGGGCAGGAGAAGATAAATGTCCCAACTCTAGCAAAGAGAATGCCCTTCCTCCATCTTTTTGTCCTATTTGGACTCTCAACATGTAGAACGTTGCCTACCTGTGTTGGTGACGGTGGTCTTCTTTACTCAGTCTGTGGATTCAAAGGTCTTCTGAAGATACCCCCCACAATAACACCTGGAAATAATATTTTGCCAGCTATCTGGGCATCTCTAGGCCCAGTGAAATTGACATATACAATTAACCATCACAGGCATCATTCAGGAAAAAATAAATTCAAGTGACAGATAACATGCTGACCTTGGAATCCCTCTCTGACTCCAACCACTAAATCATGAACTGATGTGCCTGAAGGTCTATTTCTTATCTCTCAGTTTTTTTCCTCTGAATGGCCTAGTTTTTCAAGCAAATAAGCTACCTTCTGATGGTCCCTACTTGTCTTCAAACACAGCTGATTCTTTCCATGACCGTAGCTTATGTCCACGTAGGGGTCTCTGTCATCCATGTATTATGTTAGTGGTCCTCTGACTTCTGGGTTTCAAAGGTCAACAGTTCACAACCCACTTGCAGTAATAACACTGAGTTGCCTATTGTTTATTTTGCCAACTGAGGAAAATAACCAAAGAGTAAAACCAAAAACAATAGCCATTTACTAAAACCATAACAGAGAGAAAGAGCCAGATCTTTGACAGCTCTTTAGTTTAATAACACAAAGATGACTAACACCAGGAAAATAGGAAAAATATAATATCCAAATAAAGGATAGACCTGTTATTGAATAAATAACTTTATCAAAAATCCATACATTTTTCTCCCACTTCAGACTGAAATATTTTTCACACTCTGGCATCTTGGAACTATTATGTTGCTTCATTTGCTATACACAACAACATTGTGAGGCAAGTGTTATTATCATCCCCATTTTACAACTGTAGAAATTCAGGACCAGAGAAGTTGGGCATCATGCCAAAAGTCACAGAGGTAATAAGGAGAGTAGCTAGGACTTAGACACAAGCCCTCTGCTGCCCAACCTTTCTTTGCTTGGCTGACTAAGCAGCTGAAGATAATGGGGATGTTCAACTGGAATTAAGTATGTTCATATATTTAGAATATCTTGAGTATTTAAAATAGATCATTGTTTATAATTTCCCCCAGCACATTGTTTGGCCATGTGGTATTTATTAGTATAATTTATCATTCTGAATAATTGGCATTGTAATTTGTGTGCAGATTCTTTGTCTCTCTGGTCCCTGAAGAGTCTACCAAAAAAAAAAAATATGGCATTGTTACTGTAAGTCTAAGTCTTTCAAAGGTCCTGCTCTTTCTTTTTGTATGCTCACAAAAAAACGACACTCATGAGCTATTTCTAGATTTCATTTTGCTTACCTTTCCCTTTTCCTCTCTACCTAATTCTTCCTGCATCTCTCTCTTCCCTTGAGTTTTTCCTGTATTTTTCTTCTTTGAGATTGTTACTGTCTGGGCATTGGAAGGTATACCTGGGTTCCAGGTAATAAGTTCTTGATTAATCAGCCTCTAGATTTCCTTCTGTTGGGATTGCTCCTTTTGTCCAGATTAATCTTCAGTTTACATCAGCCATAAATATGTACAAAGTGGTTTATTTTTAGTGGGGGAGGGTTGGTTTTCCAGTGAACTGAATAAAGTTAAGAACGATGGTGTGAAGATGTGAAGGGACAGAACATTGGGGAGGGTGGCACCGACAAAGTAATGTGAGACTTTGAAGGTCATGTTCATGTTCATTAGTTTGCATTTACTCAGCATCTCATATGTAGACATCTTCTCTTGGTTTGACCCTTATGCCCTTCTTGTTTTATTTTTCTCTTTTCTGAGGATGCTGCTGGCTTGATGATACTTCAGTCCCTGGAACCCAGCTTTGTTATCTGTCTGCTTTCCTAGTATTCTTGAATCGGTCTTCCCTGGAAAAAGGGATTGGATAATAGGGGTTTAGACTAATGGGAACTTTTAAAATGCCCATGGACTTATAATGTGGTCGTGAATGTTTCATGAGATAAGTGTGCTGAACATCAAAAAGGATGAAGAGTTGGTCTTACCTGAACTAGAGTAATAGGATATTGGAGTGTAGTCCTGGAGATGATGAGACTTCCAAAGGCAGGTGGCCCACAAGCTTGTATTCACTGCAATTTGTTATATTTTAGCCTTTTGCTTTCTGAAGATCTAGCACCTGGGGAAAATTGAGGCAGCTCAAAGATAAATGTTGGTAAATTTGCTTCCTTAATCTCCCTAAATCCCCCATCTTTCAGGAGTAACCAAAGTTACAAGGGATTTCATTTTGGTCTGTAGCCTTCTATCTGAAATGCTTGGAACCAAATATATTTCATAGGTCAAATGTTTATGATTTTTGGGAAAGTAAAATGGGGCATGCATTTTACATTTTGTAATACACGCCCCTCCCCCCAGAGGGTCAGGAATGACACCTTGTAATCATCACATTAATGTTTCTGTAGCAAAATGTATGCATGTCTGCATAAAGCTAGAGAAACCAAGATTGAAAAAAGTTTCCAGTGAGCTCAGGTCATGTTTTTCCCCAAATGAGTTAAGTTCACAACAGGTTTTGATGCTAGATGAATTATGTGAAGATGTTTGGATTTCAGAGCTTTTGGATTTTGGAACTATAGAGTAAAGCTTGTGGATCTGTAGCATATCAATTTGCTAGGCATGATGGAAAAATTTATTTACTAGAGGAACTGAGAAACTCTAGGAGATTCTTAAGCAGTGATGTGCAGTTCTGGTTGGAGACCTACTAAATCAGACCATGTGGGAGTGGACCAGGAAAAGATACTTTTAACAAGCTCCCCAGCTTGTTCTGATTCACATCAAAATTTAAGAATCTCTGCTCTAGAAGAAATTTCCAAGGGAGATTGTAAAATTCTTCTCCCCTTTGCATTTAAGAAAGTGTTGATTTTCTTTAGATCTCTGAGAACTGATAAATATATTGACTTTGCTCAAACAGGCTCCCGCTAGAGCTAAGATGGGGATTCAGATAGTTTAGCTTTTTGGGTTTCCCTGTCCCTCCAGAGATAAAGACTTTCCCTCTAGAATACCAGTGGGCAACACATATGTTGAGTGTGCTTAGATTATGACTCTGCAGTTCCAACCCTGGCTCCCTGTTCACCAAGGGCTGTGATACAGAGTCTCCTATATGACAACCTCTGTTAGACACTGTGGTAAGAATGCTGAATTCTTGTTCTCAAAAAGCTCGCTGTTCCTATAAAGAAAAAAAAAACACCTGCACATATTAATGTTAATTAATGCCAGTGCTTTTCATTTGGTCACTGTGCAACTCACTACTGTTACCGCTTCAGAACTGCATTGACACATGTTGTTTTAAAACTTTTAATTAACATGTATTTTTTTTACTTTTGGGGCAATAATAAACTCATGTGGCAGAGATACCAGAGAGAGAGAGGGAACCTGTTGAAGAATATGGAGAGACATTTAGCAGTGAATCAAGGTATGAATAGGATCGCACTGTTTTTATAAACACAGGATTAATTGGGAGTGGAGTGAAAGAACAGACTTTGGTGTCAAACCGGTCCTGACTTGGAATTTTAGTTCTGCCCTTATCAGCTTTATGACCTGGACATATTACCTCAATTTCTGAATCTCAGTTGCCCATATGTATTAAAGAGACAATTAACACATACTTCATGGGGTTGCTGTGTGGATTAAGTCAGCTTCTCTCTAGGGAATCACCTGGAATAGTGAACATTGGTTTCTTCATTCTCTTTGCCCTGGAACCCTTGTGTCCTTTGTGTTTGTGTGCACTTGTTTCTTTGTCCTGTGACATTTATCTGTTGTCTCTTGGCCTTTCATACTGGATTATAAGCTCTTGAAGAACATGGACTTCATCTTTCTAACTCCCTTGTGTCTGGCGTGTGGTAAGCACTTAGCAAAGGTTTGTAGGGAAGGGAGAGACCACCACAGATTACAGACTTTGTGAAGGAGGTAGGCTGTAAGCAATGGGATACCGGTGAGTATTTAACACCAGCTTGCCAATACAAATGTATATGTTTGTTACTTTTATTATAAATTTTACTGACTTAAAGGATGTATGGCACAAACTTACAAATCATAAAATACATAATACCTTTTGCTGTCCATTTATATAGCCAATTGGTTCTTTAAGAGTGCTTCCCTTAGTGGGAGTCAGGAGTTGGCCTGTGAATCAAATCTGATCCACCACCTGCTTTTGTAAATAACATTTTGGTGATGCATAGCCACATCCAGGGACTGTCCTTGTGCTTACCTGCAGAACTGAGTAGTTGTAACAGGCTGTATAGCTCACAGATCCTAATATATTTATTCTCTGGCCCCTTAGAGAAAAAGGAGTCTCTGTATCATCTTCCCTTTTCTTCTTCCTCTGCTTTTTGTCCCTCCTCCTCTTCCTTCTTGTTCTTTTATAACAAGAACTGTATAACCTTTTAAAATGTAAAAACCACTTTTAGCTTGTGGACAATACAAAAATAAGTTAAGGACTTGGATTTGTCTCTTGAGACATAGATCACTGAATCCTGGTCTAGACAATTGGAACAATAAATTAAGCTCTGATTTGTAGCACAGCCCATTTCTGTGGTATAAATACTCTCGTAATCATGGCTGATTTCCAGCTGAACATGGAATAGATGGATACCAGTATTTCAACCATACAGAATCAATTTAATAGTGATATAATAGTAAAATTATCAACACAAGTGAGAAACACAAAAATGTGGTAAAATAATTAGGAAGTGAGTTTTGTTAGCCTTGTTTCTAATATAACTTATCTTTAGTGACAATTTTATGTAATTAAAAATTTTTTTTTTAAGATTTTATTTATTTGACAGAGAGAAACGTAGCCAGAGAGGGAACACAAGCAGGGGGAGTGAGAGAGGGAGAAGCAGGCTTCCCGCCAAGCAGGGAGCCCAATGTGGGACTCGATTCCGGGTCTCTAGGATCATGACCTGAGCTAAAGGCAGTCGCTCAACCAACTGAGCCACCCAGGCGCCCCGATGCAATTTAATTTTTAATAATAGCTGTGACTAACAACTGGCTTGCAGAATTCCTGAAAATTATCAGCTTTTGCAAACTGACAAAATTGGCTCCATCACATTCCTGGGCCTTTGGGTTGGTTCCAGTTGGAGGTTTGGGTCTTGGTAAGTGTAGGAGGAGAGAGGCAGGCATCCAGCTTTGCACCTCATTTTTTTGTTCCACAGCTTCCATCTCATTAAATCGTAGTGACACTAATTCAGAATCTGGTCCAAGTTAGACCTTCTTGCTGCAAAGGTTTAAACTGATCTAAGAGAGAGAAGGATGGGGGTGAAACCTGGTGAAGGAGCCACATAGGGGATCAAGCTACTAAAAGAGTGGCTATACCATTGGTCACTCTGGGCAGTCCTGCCAACTCTAGTGATCATCCTTATGACCCTGTTCTTATGAATAGGTTCTCCTTGATTGTGTAAATAGAGCTTTTTGGAGAAAGAGATGAATTTTTGTAGTTGTTTGACCTCATTTATTGTTGGGTACATATTAGTAACTGGACATTTGGCTTCTATACTTGGGAGGCTTATCCTGTTCTCTAATGGCAATGTGATGCCCCATTATTTGCAATATTACACTTTTAGGGAAGAGCAGAGAAGAGTCAAAGCCAGCTGATGGAGTCATTATCATGAACCGACAACAGGGCAAAGCCACCATCATACCATGCCTCTCATGCCGAGCTCGCTAATGGGTGTAATTTTGTTAGTCTTGCAGGAAGGATTCTTTAGGTCATTCACACTGTGAGAGGCAAGAGGGAAAAGCTAATTTAACAAGGTTGTCACCTTCTTGAAAGCATATTCAAAGGCTTGCTGGCTGAAGAATTTCGAATAAAAGGGAGGGGTCAGTGCTGAAAGCTTTCTCTTCTCCCCATTTTACTTTTCTTCATTCAACAGGGACTTCTGGAAATAAAATATGTCTAAGGAATGGAGAAAGAACAGAAAAAAAAGAAAAGCTACATTTCTTTTCTTTCTTTCTTTTTTTTTTTTCCCTTTGAAAACTGCACATGAAGGATCTGTGGCTTGCGTAGAGTGGGTGAGGTGCTCTGTAGCTCTCAGTGACATTACCAAGGGGAATCTGGGGCCAGAGGTGTGCAGGTGGGGCTGTCAATCAGCGACAACATCAAGGGCTCTTACAAAAACAAAAGGAAAGAAAATGGATGTTTAATCAATACAGTTGCTCTCTGCTTAACCTTTTGTGTTTTAAGCAACATTCACTTGGAGCCCAGCAACAGAGTCCAATATTTAACACATAAAAGGTACTCAACAAGGTGAAGCCTTGGAGAGCAGCTAGAAAGCGAAGATGGAACCGTGGGCTCAGAAATGGGAAGAAAAAGACTTGGAGGAGAGAGAGAGGTCAAATGACTGTTTAAAGGCTGGGATCCATGAAGAACAGGTCTGGGACCACCAGAGGGCCAGATGGAAACCCAGTGTGAAGAGTACATGAATGTTGGGCACCTGGGGATCTTGAGCTGTATTCAGTTTACCTTTCCTTACTGCTGGAAGGTAATCAGCAACAATCAAGCTTTGACTGAAAAAGAACAAGAAATAGCTATGGTAGGTTCAACTTATCATTTAGTGTACTGTTACTTTTGATGGTATCAGGTCAGCTTCTCTCTAGCCACTCTGCCTTGGGGTACCTAATTCATGGTGGTGGAGGAGACTGAATCAGGAAAGTGTCTGAGGAAAGAGTCTGGCAAGAGGCTTTGGCTCTTTGGCAGTGCCCAAGTTAGGCTACTCAGAGTCTCTTATTTGAACTCTTAAAATAGCCTCTTTACTGTTAGCCCACCTCCATATACAGGTCTCCTTCCACACTGTCACCAGTCTTGTTTTTCAGTTAAAAACTATAATATTAATTTTGAAAATGTGAAAATTATAGAAAAGTGTCAAGAGGGAACTAATAACCATATATATCTCCTCCATCACATTTTTATTTCCTTCCTTCCTTTCATCTTTTCCTTCCTTTCCACATTTATGGAGTACCTGTTATGTGGCAGGAACTGTTTAGGAGACATAAAGATGACTCTATCTGACTCCTTGTCTCAGTCTGGAAGGAAAGATGCGTAGACAAGTGATTGTGGTATTTCATCTCTGCATGTGCACATATCTTAGGTTTATTTTTAGAATTTTGATCATTCATTTTAAGAAATAGATGCAAGCAGTATAAAATTTAAAAGTTACAAAGGGCATAGAGTAAAAGTAAAGTGTATTTTCTATCCCATACCCGTTAGTTCCATTTCCCATCCCAGAGGCAAACACAGGTACTAGTTTCTTTCTTCTGTGTGTGAGTATGTAAAAGAATACTTATATGTAAATAAATATATATATTTGTAAGACTGTACATATGTACATATGTCCACATATATACACAAGTATATGTGTATGTGTAACATACAAGTAGCATGCTATGTACCTAATTTTATATCTTACATATTCTACTTAGTATATTTTGGAGGGCACATAAAATATATTTATCAATATCATAAAATATTTTATCAACACATAAAAGTTTTTGAATTGGCTGTGTAATATTCAATTATATATATTAAAAATACATATGAAAATATAAATGTTTCATGTATAAATGTAAACAATATATAAATATCAAAAACACATATGTTTAAAAATTTACACTTGACTACTTAGGCTCTTTTTTTTTATGCTAAGTAGTATTTATTTAGGTGCTAAGTAACATAGCATTAAAAGGCTCTTTTTCAGCGAAGTGTTGACTTGATTGTGCTCCTAAACTCATGGAACGTCATTAACAATAGCCCTTGCAAAGTTTTCTCTTTTTTTTCACTCGGTACTATGTTTTTAGATCTATCAGTGTTGTTCTGTGTTTGAACAGTGTGTAGCTTCTAAATAACACCTAATCTTCCATAATATGTGACCAATACATTTTACTCAGTTCTTGAGTTGAGTGATGGCTAGCTAGATTGTTTCCAGTCCATCACTGTTAAGAATGACTCTTTTTCTTTTTTTTTTTTTTTTTAAGATTTTATTTATTTGACAGAGAGAAACACAGCTAGAGAGGGAACACAAGCAGGGGGAGTGAGAGAGGGAGAAGCAGGCTTCCTGCTGAGCAGGGAGCCTGATATGGGGCTTGATCTTGGGTCTCCGGGATCGTGCCCTGAGCCGAAGGCAGTTGCTTAACCAACTGAGCCACCCAGGTGCCCCAAGAGTGCCTGGGTGTCTCAGAGGGTTAAATCTCTGCCTTCGGCTCAGGCCATGATCTCAGGGTCCTGGGATCAAGTCCTACATCGGGCTCTCTGCTCAGCGGGGAGCCTGCTTCCCCCTCTTTTTCTGCCCGCCTTTCTGCCTCTTTGTGATCTCCCTTTCAGTCAAATAAATAAATAAAATCTTAAAAAAAAAAAAAAAGAACTACTCTTAAACTGTTGGTGGGAATGCACACTGGTGCAGCCACTCTGGAAAACAGTATGGAATTTCCTCAAAAAGTTAAAAATAGAACTACCCTAACAACTCAGAAATTGTTCTGCTCGGTATTTATCCAAAGGATACAAACATAGTGATTCAAAGAGGTACATGCCCCCCCATAACAGCAATGTCCACAATAGCCAAACTATGGAAAAACCCCAGATGTCCATCGACAGATGAATGGATAAATAGGTGGTATATATATGGTACACATATCCATATATGAATATTACTCAGCTATCAAAAAGAATGAAATCCTGCCATTTGCCACAATGCGGATGGCATTGAAGTGTACTATATTAAGCGAAATAAGTCACTCAGAAAAGGACAAGTATATGATTTCACTCATATGTGGAATTTAAGAAACAAAACAGATGAACATGGGGGAAGGGAAGGAAAAATAAGAGGAAAATAGAGAGGGAGGCAGACCACAAGAGACTCAACTATAGGGAACAGATTGAGGGTTTCTGGGAGGGAGTTGAAGGGGGGACTTGATGTAATGAGCACTGGGTGTTATATGCAGCTGGTGAACCACTAAATTCTTCCTGAAACTAATAATAGACTATGTGTTAACTAACTTGAATTTAAATAAAATTAAGAAAAAGAAAAAAGAAAAACTCAATGAAATAACTTGAATGTGTTCTCTAATCAATCTGTGTGATTCTTTTTATGAGATAAAACTTAGGGGTGAGATTGCTGGGCCAAAGGATATATGTGCATTTAATTGAAGGACTTCTAGATTGCACATAAGGATGGTTGTACTTTGCAACATTCCTTACACCATTGTAGGAGATGTCCTGTACTGCTCTATCCATTCTACTACCAACAAGCTTTCTAATGTTTTATTTTTTGTGTCATTTTATTGATTAACTTAAAAAATGATACTTTGTTTTAGAACAGTTTAAGGTTCACAGCAAAAATGAAGCGAAGGTACAGAGTTTCCATATTCTCCCTGCCCTCTCACACACAGCCTCCCCAATAACAATACCCCCCATTGTTATAATTATCCAAAGGTTATAGTTTACCTTAAGGTCAACTCTTTGGTGTTGTATATTCTTATTGGTTTGGACAAATGTGTGATGATATAATCTTCTTGTATGAGTTTGGAAAATTGTATTCAAGAAATTGGTCCATTTCATCTAGCTTATCAAATTTGTGGGTCTAGAGTTGTTTATAGTATTTCTTTGTTTTCCTTTTAATGCCCATGTGATCCATAGCGATGTCACTTCTTTCATATCCCTCATTATTTTAATATGCATTTCCGTAAATACAAATGAATTTGAGTATATTTTCCTATGCTTGCTAGCCTGTTGGAATTCCTTTCTGCCAGTGAGCATCTTTGTCCAGTTTTCTGGCTATATTTCTTGTTCTTTCATTATTGAAATTTCTTTATTTCTTTTCATTATTGAAATTTCTTTATTTCTTTTCATTATATTCATCAATAATAATCTTTTATTATTTTAGAAATTTCTTGTATTTCCTATGATTTCTAGATACTAGCATCCTGTTTTTAGCCAATAAAAGTGTTTTCTTCCATCTGTCATATGTCTCTTAATGTTTTTAAGTGTCATCTTCATTAAATGGATGTCCATAATTTTTATGTAATGAAATCTGTCATTTTTTTCCTGCCTTATGGGGTTCTGTTTTAGATGTTCTTTCCCATCTTGGATATACAAGTATTCTCCTACATTAGTTGTATCAATCTCATTGTTACATCCTTTCATCTACATCTTTAAACCATCTCCAATCAGTGTTGTATATGGTGTAAAGTTAGGGGTCTAGTTTCTAGTTTTTCTCCCCCGTATATTAGGCTAGTTATTTATAATATTGTCTATAAGCAGGCTTTAATTACTGCTTTGTAGTGCTATCTTTATCATATATCAGGTTGCTATAAATTTGTAGATCTGTTTCTGAACTGTCTACTGTCCGGTTTATTTGTTCTTGTTATGTATTTATTTTATTATAGTGCCTTTGTATAGATTTTAATATCTGAAAGGCAACTCTCCATTGTTAATTCAACTTCTTCAAACTTAATCATTGACATATTTTCTTTCATATAAATTTTAGAAGAAATAAATAAGTAAATTGATTTCCTTGAAGACCTAGTTGAAATATAGTTTGGGATTTAATTTTGGTTTATTTTGGAAGAAATTGATATTTTAATGATACAGAGTACTACTCTCCAAGATCCCGACTTTTCTCTCCATTTTTACAGATCTTGTTTTATGCCCCTCAAAATACAGATGAAAAATACCTCCATGGAGGCCCTTGTATACTTAAGCGAATTTCTAGATGATTATAATTTTTCTTGTTATTTTATATGGTATCTTATATTTGATAACATTTCCTGAGGAAGAAAAATGCTATTTATATTTAATATCTTTGCCTTATATTTAGTAACCTCATTGAACTCTTGTATTTATTCTAATAGCTTGGTGATTTCATTGCATTTTTCTTCTATGTGGATGATAACACTGTTTTCAAGTGTTGATGACTTCATTTCTTTCCTTGCCATCCTCATATCTGTTATATTTTTTTTATTGCATTGGCTATGATCTAGTATTATGGCAAATAGTAAAAAACCACCTTTGGGGCGCCTGGGTGGCTCAGTGGGTTAAAGCCTCTGCCTTCAGCTCAGGTCATGATCTCAGGGTCCTGGGACCAAGGCCCGTTTCTGGCTCTCTGCTCAGCAGGGGGCCTGCTTCCTCCTCTCTCTCTGCCTGCCTCTGCCTACTCATGATCTCTCTCTGTGTCAAATAAATAAATAAAATCTTAAAAAAAAAAACCCCACCTTTGTCTTGTTCATGTTCTTAAATTTTCTCTAATAAGAAAAATGCGCATGGTAAGTTTGTAGATCTATTTTCCATATTAATGAAGCTCCTTGACATTCCTAGTTTGCTAAAAGTTTTTGTCATAAATAGGTGATAAACTTTGTTTTATGCTATATCTAGAATTTTTCTCATCTAGCCTATTAATAGGGTTGCATTTTCTTGAAATATTTTTTGATGTTAAGCCATTTTTGCATTCTTGACTCTGATGTATTTTGTTTTACATACACTATTAGATAGTGCTAGCTAATATTTTTGCTTTTGTGAAGTTAATTTGGCCTCTAATTTCTTGGTTTAGAAGTGTGCCATAGTGCCTAAGAATACTCTGGAACCAAACTACCTAGGTTTCAATTCTAGTTTGGCCACTTTATTAGCTGAGTGAGCTGAGGAAGCAGTAAATCTTTCTGGCATTATTTTTTTCCATATATAAAGTGGGGTTAATGTTTATGATACCTAACTTATAACTGGTATTTAGGAATAAATGAGTTAAAACATGGAAAACATTTAGAAGAATGCCTAGTACATAATTAGGTTCTATCTAAATGATAAGTATGATTATGGCACCAAATTTGGGAAATCAACATGATGCTGGTCTTATAAAAATAATCTAGACTTTTTTTTTTAGTCACTGGAACAATTTGTATAAGAATTGTCTATTCTATAATTATCTATTCTATATTCTAGAATTATCTGTTCCTTGAAAATTTGGTGAGATCACCAGTAAAGCTTTGTGAGACCAGAGTTCTTTTCAGTAAAGAGGTCTGTTTAACTTGTTAACTTATTTTACCTTCTTTATGCTTATTAGTCTGGCCAAGTATTCTGTTTTTTCTTGTACCAATTATGACATTTTATAATTTTACTTTTACAGGAATGTATTCATATGTTTAGATTTCAAAATACTTAATGGATAGTTGTTGGTAATATTATTTTACAGTTTTAAAAGTTTTTTAATTTATACTTACTTTTTAGTTTTATATTAGATTATTTATATCCTCCTCTAATTGCCTTGCCCAATCTTGCTAAAGGAGTAACTTGTTAAAATTTTTCAAAGAAGCAGATTTAGTTTTGTTAAACTCCTCTTTCCCCCTTTCATTTCTTATCTATTTTATTTTATTTTATTTTATTTATTTTTTTTTTTAAAGATTTTATTTATTTATTTGACAGAGAGAAACACAGCCAGAGAGGGGACACAAGCAGGGGGAGTGAGAGAGGGAGAAGCAGGCTTCCCGCTGAGCAGGGAGCCCGATGTGGGACTCGATCCCGGGTCTCCGGGATCATGACCTGAGCCGAAGGCAGTCGCTTAACCAACTGAGCCACCCAGGCGCCCCTCTTATCTATTTTATTGATTTATGCACTGTTATTTACTACATTTGTGTTTCTTGGAATATGCATTCTGTCGGGACTTCTCCCCCTAACTTCTTAAGTTAAAAGCTTAGCTTTTTTCCCTCTAATCATTCTCTTTTTACTGATAAAATGTATCTCAACCTATATATTTCCAGATACTTCTTTCATTGTATACTACAGATAGTGACATTTTGGCACATTATATTTCATTGCCATTAAATTCTGAGTATTTCTTAATTTCTAACATCCTTTAAGCTCAACGGCTATTTAATACCATTTGTTTCATTTTCAGTTATATGAAATATTTATTTATTTGTGGAAGAGAGAGAGAATGTGTGCACACACACAGGTTGGGAGGGGCAGAAGGAGAGGGAGAGAGAGAGAAAACCTTAGGCACGCTCCATGCCCAGTGCCGAGCCTGCAGGACTTGATCTCACAACTCCAAGATTGTGACCAGAGCCAAAATCAAGAGTTGGACTCTTAACACACCGAGCCACCCAGGGGCCCCAGATATGTGTTCTTTTTTTTTTTTTTTCCCTAAGGCTTTATTTTATAATCAAAAAAGTTTTCATACTTAGAACATTTGGTATGTACATTGGATACATGAACTATAAATAGTTCCAAGTAAACCTCAGACCATAAAGCATGAGGGGAAGAAAAAGGTTACCATTGCCTAGATCGTCTCTCTCTCACACACACACACACACACACATACACACACACACACATCTAGAAAATTGATTCTGATAATTGTTAAATTCTAGGTTTTTTAAAATACTTGACTTCTTGATCTTATTAAAGAAATATTTACAAAATAAACTTGTGGTTTTGGTATTTGTAACCAAAGTAAGGAAGGTTTCAAGCCGTGAGCTAATAATCCATGAATGAACCCATGAATCTATGAATCTTTTTTTTTTTTTCCTTCTTTTTTCTGGTCTAACAGGTAGTGGCAAAAATCACCATCTTCCTGAGCTTCCTTCTTGGAGATACAAAGTTGTAGCTCTTGCCCTAATCCCACCAGTTTGGAGGGAGAGACTTCCAGTCTAGTTGGAGCCTCAGAGCTGTTAACCACCTGCTACATTCTTATGCATTTCTAAGCTGTGCTTGAGGTAACATTTGGATAAGTGGGAGAAACATTTTCTTCTTTCTTTCTTTCTTTTTTTTTTTTTTAAAGATTTTATTTATTTGACAGAGAGAAACACAGGCAGAGAGGGAACATAAGCAGGGGGGTTAAGAGAGGGAGAAGCAGGCTTCCCGCTGAGCAGGGAGCCCGATGTGGGGCTCGATCCTGGGTCTCCAGGATCATGACCTGAGCTGAAGGCAGTCGCTTAACCAACTGAGCCACCCAGGCGCCCCATTTTCTTATTTCTTAAAGCCCCTATGGAGACAATATCCTCATCACCGAGGCTATCAGGGACTTCTGTCTCTGAACATGAACTCCATGTAGAGGTGGCCAAAGATGCGTAACGATGGGGTATGGGCTGCCCGCTGTGTATCTTTGTATGAGGCAATAGTTTCAGATGCAAGAAAGACTGTAGGGGAATGAGCTGCAAAGCACAGCATATGGTAAGAACCGTGACATTCTGTGGGAATAGAGAGAGGCCCAGAGACTGTAACATTACCAGTGGGATCTAGAGACAAAGGTTGGGCATTGCTGGGACTAATATATAGCATTAGCATTTTCTAGAAGTCTTGAAGTCCACTAGGTTTTACCATCAGAGTTGAGGTCTCACATGAGCTAGATGATTATAGAGGTCTTCCCTGAGCCTCTGGAGCTGCTTTAGAAGGCAGCTCTTTCATTCCTGCCATCCCTGGATGTACTGGTTAAGAGGCAGTCCTTTCTTCTTTCCTCTGGGCTAAAGAAACCTATTTGAGCCTACAGTTTACCAGTTCATTTCAATAATGGTTTGTGAGCCTCATTGGGAGAAGAGACAGATCCTTTGTTTCTCTCATCCTTCTGCATCATTTTGGCACTAGTTATTTATCCGAATAAAAATAATTCTTTACTTAAATTTTCCTCATCCTGTCATGCTATTTTTTAGCAGATGTCTAAAGGCTGTGAAAATCAGATTCAGAGGGATCACATTTCCATTTATTTAATTGAAATGTCTTGACAAAAATCTCAATAATCCAGTCTGGCTGGGAGATTTGTAGTTTCATTCCATTGTTGCTTAAATTATCAAATTATGAACGAGTAATCAAACAGGTAGTTTCCTTCAAGTTTGCAAAAAAATTTTTGAGGAACAATCAAATGCTGCCTACAGAGGCTCTCCAGCTACCATTTCTGACTAGAGTTGTTAGGAAGGTTTTCAGTTTCCTAGAAGCATTCTGAATGATTTCTGCAACCCTGGCTTCTCATCTGCAACTGTCCTGGTTTGGTTGCTAAGTTTTATGGTCAACATACCTACAGCCATAGTTTTAAGGTCCTTGGCAGTTTGAATATTCATGGGTTACCACTGTGCAGGCCTACAGATAGTCCCTGAGCTAGGACTTCAAATGCCAGGCTCCAAGGATGCACTGAAGAGAACAGGCAGGTGGTGGGAGAAGGGACAGCTCAGATGTATTGGAACATGTGAGCTTCCAGATGAAGGCATCTGCAAAAGCCGTGAGGTTAGAGGGAGCAAGAGTCTGCCATGCAGCATATGAAGTCAGAGGAGGAAGTGCATGTGATTGCAATAGAAGTATATTGAATCAGGATAGAAGTTGTCCAGACAAAAGAAAAACCACTTGAGTGCAGGCAGAAAATAGGTAAGCATGAGAAGCTTCCCCTGAGGCAAACTGTGGTGGGAACTCTGAGAAGGAGGCACGTGAATTCCCTGACTGTTCTCAAAGAGGAATTAAAATATTTTTTCCTCAAATTTTGAAAATCCTTTCTGCTTTTAGTCTGTAGATCCTAAAAGTAGTAGAGGCAGTGGTGATTGAAATTATAAGGAATGTTGTATATTATATCTTGGATATTGATTTTGTTTTGTTTTGTTTTGGTATGTGTGATACTAATTACTAGGGACTTATTGGTTTTGTTTTCTTTTTCATAACCCAGTACATGGTTAATCTATGTAAAGTTTGAATTTGTACTTAAAAAGAAAGTAGAGTCTTTACAATGTGAAAGGATCTCTATATACCTAATAATGTAAGCTTTCATTCTGTATATATGCTTTTTTTTTTTTTTTTGGCTTTTTGATCTATCAGCTTTTGAGGCAGTATATTAAGATCTCCCAAATCTTCTACCACAGCTGTGAATTCACTTAACTTTCTTTGTTAGTTGTTGTTTATATCATCTGAGACTCTGCTGTTACGTTCATATAGGTTCCTGATTTTTATATCTTGCTGCTCTACTTTTTATTTTACAAGAATATAATATCTCTTATTGTTACTTATAGTTTTGTCCTTAATTATATTTTGAGAGATTTTCTGCATTGTCGATGTTTTTGGTTTCTCTTGGTTTTGTTTCTTTAGAGATTTTCCTGTCTCCAAACGTGGGGAAAATCTATCTGTAAGCATTTGAATAGGATTTCTCAATTGGTACTATTCAAGTTTTAGTCTAGATCATTTGAGAGGTGTATGTGTGTGTGTGTGTGTGTGTGTGTGTGTGTGTGTGTGTGCTGTGTATTGTAGGATGTTTAGCAGTTTCCCTGGTCTCTAAATACTAGATTCCACTAGTACCCTCCCCTAATTATGAAAACCAAAACTGTTCATAGATATTGCTATATGTTCCCTGTGATGGGATTGCCTCTGGTTGAGAATGACTAGATGAGAAGGAACAATTTTTAGAGCCCAGCCTAGACCAGGAATATTTTTGTGTTTCCACCACTGCAGTGGAAGGAAACTACATAATTCATGCAACAGGAAGTAGAGAACTCAGAGTGGTATTGCCTAAAAAATGGGGTATAATAAGTCCTCAAGAAAGGTTGCTCTGGTCTTGCTTGTCAAAGCTTAAAATAAGATCTAAGGAATATCACACTGTTTCCAAAGAGCTAAATTGTATCCCAGGGAAAATTTCGGGAATGGTTTTAAGAGCACAAAAATATCCAGGACTCAGTGGTTAAAATTCAAAATGTATAGCATTCAACTTAATTACCAGGTATGCAAAGGAGCAGAAAAATACTATTCATGAGGGAGAGATCAATCAATAGAAAAACAGAAATGACACATATGATAGAATTAGTATGTAAGAACATGAGAACATGAGAACAGTTATTACAACTCTATTTCATATGTACAAGAAAGTAGAGGTGTGCAATCTTATTAAATATCATGGATCAACCTCCACTGAGCATTCTTGGTTAATGATCAAATATTTAAAAGTCTGCCTCTGCAGCAATGACCACAATTGCCAAATTGTGTAAAGAGTCAAGGTGCCCTTCAACAGACAAATGGATAAGGAAGATATGGTCCATATATACAATGGAATATTATGCCTCCATCAGAAAGGTTGAATACCCAACTTTTGTAACAGCATGGACCAGATTAGAGGAGATTATGCTTAGTGAAATAAGTCAAACAGAGAAAGTCAAGTATCATATGGTTTCACTTACTTGTGTAGCGTAACGAGTAACATGAAGGAGAGTGGGAGAAGGAAAAGAAATGTGAATTGGGGTAAATCAGGGAGGGTGATGAAACATGAGAGACTTTGGACTCAGAAACACCCTGAAGGTCTTGGAAGGGAGGGGGGTGGGAGATGGGTGAGCCTGATAGTGGGTATTGAAGGCACATATTGCATGGAGCACTAGGGGTGGAGCATACACAATGAATCTTGGAACACTGAAAAAATAAAATAATAAAAAATAAACAACATGTCGAATTGGATTAAACACATTAAAATAAAAAGATTTTAAAAGATTCAGATTGGGACTTCCATGTTTGTCCAGGGTGGAAGGAACAGGGACAGAACATGGTCTCACATAGAACAAATAAAAAATGAAGAAAGTGTATGAATCAACAGTTTTCAAGACACTGAACAATGAGACCGCAAAGAACAGTGCTTGTGAGGTGGAAAGCAAACAAGATGAGGCTATGTTTTCCTGAGCTTACTATAGTGAGAGGGTTTCCAGGTTGTGTCAAGGGGATCCAGACAGTCTAACCAATTCCCTGAATGTAGAGACCAAGGCTGCTAGGATTTATACGATGGAGTACCAGAGAGGAGAACGCTGAGCACAGAGAGAACTCTGGAGGTCTGGAGAGGGTCTCTTTTGAGTATTCAGCAGAAAACTGAGAAGCATGTCCTGTGAGGAAACTGTGAGTCTAGATAAAGAACTATATAAAGGGTTGAAGGTAATAGTGGCCATTGCCCACACAGGGTCAGGAATACTGCCATTCCAACCAACCAGATTGGGAAAGCCTCAAGATTCATGGGACATTGATTAGACTACACAGAAGGTTCTTGCTTGGCTCAGTAGTAGGGAATCAGTATCTCTGGACTAAGCTTCGGTGCTGGCCTGCTGAACAAATCACAAAAGCAAGGCCAGATTTTGTCTTGATCTAAGACAAGAGGCTCATATCAAAAAAATCCAATAAACTCAAAGCACAAAAAATGAAGAAAATGACACCAGTGAACATCATAATCAAATAGCCCAATATCAGTGACAAAAAAAGAAAATCTTAAAAGCAACAAGAGAAAAAAGACACATTATATATGAAGAACAAAAAAAAATTTAAAATGATAGCAGATTTCTCTTTGGAATGAATGCAAATGAGAAGACACTAGAACATCTTGATATATTTGTATTCGTTTCCTAGGGCTGATGTAATAAAGTTCCACAAACTAGGTGGTTTAAAGTAATGGAAGTAAACTTTTCTGTATAACAAAATGAGTGTTAGATCATCTTTTTGCTGTGTAATCAT
>PITA01023838.1:0-27369 GCA_004023965.1 Spilogale gracilis
CTGCACTGCACTTTTTAACCAATGTTTAAATTCACCTACTGATCTTCATAAAATTTGAAATGAAATGGTGTTCAGAAACCTGTTTCAAGTTTTTATTTATATGCAAAAATAAAAACCCACAAATGTTTATAAACACTTCTTCCTCCTGATATAAGACTAGATAAGATACTATTCTGAAAACTGTCATCTAAAATGAGTTTCTGGGGGAGGCTGTATGGCTCAGTTGGTTAAGTGTCTGCCTTCAGCTCAGGTCATGATCCAGAGTCCCTGGGATCCCCGTGGGAGCCCCCCACGGTGTGTCTGTCTCCCTGCTCAGCAGGGAGTCTGCTTCTACCTCTGGCCTTCCACCCCGCCCCCAATTCCCACAAATAAATAAAATCTTTTTTAAAAAATTAGTTTCTCTATCACAAAGTGCTGCAAAAAGTATTATTGAAGCTATGACCGAAACTTGAGGAAATACTGCATTAGAACAGGTTATGGAGGGCAGAAGACCTGTTTTATATTTGTAAGATGTTAGATCTAGCCTATTGTATTTATTTGTTTCTGCTTCACCAGTGAAATACACTAAGTGCTCGTTTGTTTTTGTTTTTGTTTTTGTTTTTTTTGGTGAGCCACTGCTAGATGAGATTCATTCACAATCTTTACGAAATGTTTTTTGAGGAAAAGCAAGCAATGTTTCCTTGTGAGAAGCAGCTGTTTCTTAGTGAAGGATTCCAGGGTGAGGTTACAGGAGATAAATTCATTCACTGCATCATTCATAAGGAAACTAACGCAACCAAGGTGTTGAAGCCAGAGGTATACAAAATGCTGCAGGAGGAGACTCAATAATTAATAAAAAGCAAGCCTGTAATATACAGTGTAGTTCAAGCAATACAATATTTTATATTAAGTTGAGAAGGGGCCATGAAGATCTTTTGTACCTCACAAAGGTTTGCTGGTTATCTTACTGAAAAATAATTGAGTTGTCAAACTTGGAGATAAGTTACATTCATTTTTCTTTTTATAAGAAAAGAAAGGGTTCCATATTTTGTTGACCATGTCTGTGATAATAAGCATCTTCAATAGTATGCTACCTAGAGGTCATTTTTTTGAAACACGAAGCATAAATAATTTGTCTTTTCAAGATAAAGATGTCATTTTAAGAACAAGTTAGAAAGTACCTGAATTTTAAAGAAACTTTTATTATAGAGAGAACACTGTTAAAAACAGTGTTTGGAAATCTTCACACTGTGATTTTTGATTTTTTATTTATTTACTTATTATTATTTATTTTTGCTTAAAACTGTGACAGCAGCAACAGAGAGTAAACTGAACTTGGGACTAGACATTCAAATTAACATATCACAAATAATTAATCTAGTTTTCAAACATGAAGCATATTTATATTCTTCATAAAATAATAACTTAGTAAGATAGTATGTACTTTTAGATACATTTAAAGAAAATAAAGTATTGCTGATTTCATATTTACTTGAACTTTTGTGATTTTGATGCTTGTCTCATAATGTACCTAATATAATACATTGTTCATATCTAGCATGTAAGCATGGCATGCCTGCTCAAAAGCATTTTAGTAGTGGGATTCACGATCCAGTAATTTTGGAGACTACTGCCCTTGACTAAAGATTCTTAAATCTTTAAATCTTGAGGGGAGGGGGCAGGGAACAACCACAGAGTCTTTGAGACAAGAAAAAATATGTGCCCTCTTTGGGAAAAATTATACACACATGCTGCCAAATAAAATTTTGTCCAGAATTCAGGGCAATCACATGCACACTGAATAGCTGTTGTCACAGACTCTCATAAAGCCCCTAGATGAGGACAAGAGTTCCCTAAGTGGGGATGGGCCTCACTCAGGGCCACACAATGACATAACCTGACCTTTCAATCAAGACCTGCTGAGCATGTGTCACTACAGGCTTCAGCCTGGCTGCTAAGGATGCAACTCTACCTGGGCCCCCGAGGAACCCACAAGTTCAGTGGGGACTCCATTGTGCAACGTATAATCACAGTACCATTTGCGTTTAGCAGAAACTTGTTTATTTGACCAACATTAAATGACACCAACTGTGTGAGAGCATTTTGCTAAACTCTATAGGACACGCAGAGATGGGTAAGCCAACACTTGTAGATAATCAAGTGCCAATTACTTGCTCCAGCTTCCAGGGCTTTTTCTAATGCACCTTTTATGTTGCCGAACCTCCTGATGCTCCTCTTTGGAGTCTGCAGCTCTGATTCCTTCATGCACTAAATGAAAATGTACAAGTAAAGGGAGGTGAGGCAGCAGGTCATTCTCCTTCCTATTTCTAAGCAACCAAAGCTCACTCTTTGGGTTTATGTGCACAAGCGTGCAATTCTTTGCCTGTAGAATACAGAACTGAACTCTTAGATAAATTGGCAAATGGAAGAAAACAGGGAGTAATAAAGGAGGTACGGAATTTTTTAAGCTTCATGATCTCTTTCCCCAAAGGCCTGAATCTATGTAATAAGGTAGTAGAACAAATTCCTGCAGAGTTTGAATTTATATATATAAAAAAAAGGATAGGAATAAAGTAAAAGCAAATTTTTTTCTCTGCCCAGGTCATTAGTTGATAATATTTTTGAAGGTGATACCGAGGTTTTTTTCCTACAAATATTGGGCTCTTTGTAGGGACTAAAAATAAACAGAACAGCCCGGGGAAATAGGCAAGCATTATTGATCTGTGTCAGGGCCATTTCTGCTTTAATGTTTGCAAAAGGCACAGCCCAGTTTTGCAAACCTATTTTTAGAGAACAGCTCCTTCCTTGCTATATATAGATGATAGAAACAAGGTGGGTTGTCAGGTAACTTTGGTTTATGTTAGGAAATGGGACCAGGAGGGATCTCCTTCAGAGTGAGTGAAGAGGGCTGATGGCTTGTGTTCCTGGGAAACAAAGGAAAGAACGGTGGGAGGCATTGTCTGCGCCCACATTGCCCAGGGACATACTTCTGGTACTTCTGGTTGGTGTTTACCTCTCAGCTTCCCCAGCTTCCCTCCCCCTGTGCTGGGAGCAGGGATGAAAACAAACAGGATGCCTCCAAGACCCCTTCTGCCCTTCTGTCCCTGTGGAGAGCCCGAGCTCCCCATCGGTACTGACCGTGCTTGTGTGCCCACATGAACGTGTAAACACCTGCAATGGTTTCCTGGGACCCTCTCTTACATTTGGCTCTCCATTTTGTTTTGTTTTGTTTTTTAATTTTTAAAATTTTTTGCTCTCCACTCATTTCCCACCAGCGTCATTTACTCCTCTAATACCCAAACCCTAATTTTTCTAGTTTCCTTCCATCCCTGAGCTCCGCTCTGCTCTTTTCTTTTCTTAAAACCATCAGTTCAATTCAACAAGCCTTTAGTGAGCCCTGAGCACCTGCGAGGTTCTGGGGCTGAAGAGACAAACAAGACCAGAACCTCCATCCTCGGGTTGCTCAGTCCAGGGGGACTTGTGGTCTGTGCTTTGTCCTCTTCGCTCTACTCCAGTTACTGATCACTATCTCCAGGCAGTTTCCTGCCAGCGTCCTCCAGGGTAGTAGCAGCTAGGCATCGGTTCAGAAGACACTACTTCCCCTCACTAAGGTCTGATTTATGAAAGGAAGGGACCTCATAGCAAGAGGCTCACATACCCCAAAATGTGATGAGAGAAGGGCTTAGATTCTGTGTGTTAAAAATCACAAAAGGATGCTAATGGGCCGGACCACCTTCAAGATGCTCAAAGTGATGTTGTTTCACCTGCATGCATGGTTGTCCAGCCCCTGGGAAATGGCCTGTTGATGGTTTCCACTCCGCCATGGTGGTCTTACTGTCAGTGCAGCACCAGAATGCTCAAATAACCATTTTTAGATCGATGCAGAAGGCAGACAGACAAACCAACCCTGAAGCATAGTAACAGTGGACTCCAGTATGGGGCTGGCGAAATTGCTTTCCATCATCTCTCTAGCCATTTCATCCCTTTAGATCTTTGATAGGTGCTTTTTCTCTGCCCATCCAAATACAGTGTGAGTTTATTTTCAGTGAAAGAGACACCAGGAATAGTGACAGACAATACATCTTTGAGGCACAAAACCCTGCCAATTGTATACAGGCCAGACTTACATTAAATGCCAGAGAAGGAGCGTGCAGACTAATAAACATTTTAAGTATCACCCTCATCTCTATTGCTTAGTCCTCTGATAATCACCAAATGGTGTCTGGGGTTGAGATAATGTGAGTTCCTTACCCTTCAAGGCCTTGCTGTGTGGAGGGAATTCTTCACTGGTTTCATCAGTCATGACAGGAGTAACATCTTTCTGGTGGCTGGGAGACCTCACTGGCTTCCCAGCTTCATTCTTCACATCCTTTTATGCTTTGTCATGCTCCACCAAGTCTACTCGGTTCATCCCTGGTTTTCCACTGTTTCTCATTCCATACCCGCTGGAATGTGTCACTATGTGTGCTGTCCATTCTGCCATGTCTCTGAGTGGCATGCCTCCAAATAATGACAGCTGTCTTTTGTGAGCCTTATATAAAGTCACTCATTCTTGCCTTTTCCAAGAGGAGGGAGTGAGAGGTCACTGGCACGGCAAAATCCAAATGATGCCTCATCCTCCTGCATGTCCTATACTGCCCACTATTCTAGGCCTAATAAAAGTGGCCAGGACCAAATCCACCATAACTTGCTTGTATGCTGTAGGCCTCCTGGTCACTGGCTGTTCCATGGAGAACAGATTGGACTTGGGCAAAAGTGGAAGCCAAGAACCAGTTAAGAGGCTAGAAGAATAATTCAGAGAAAATCATATGATGGCTTGGGTAAGGTAATGGCAGCGGGGATGGAGAGGGCGTATAAGTTCAAGGTGGCAGAACAAACAAGACTTGCTGATGATTTTCATATGTATGATATGGAATGGAAGCACGATGCCTCCTAAGTTTTGGGGATTGGGAGGTTCATGAGGGAGGTACACTGAAGGGGAGAGGAAGAGGGATAGCACAAATAAAGTTGGTTAAATGATGTTATAAGGATCTCTTTCAATTATCTAGTGAGAATTTGATGTAAGATCGTGAGGATTAAAATATACATACTTGCCCTTTGAAAACTATGCAGTTCAGAATGACTATAGGACACTGGTATTATTTGCTTTGGTTGCATGACAGGACCTTGATAGACCGGGCTGACTTCTACCCACTGTGGCTCTTTAGTAATACAGAAGTTCTCTGAGGGTGAGGACAGTGCCTCATCTGTTGGACTTTCAGCACAAACATGAACAGTCCTACAGTAATGGGAGTCTGGTATGTTTGCTGAACAAGTTAGATTGCATGTTTGACTTATAGAATAGTTGGCCATCTGGAAACAAACAGCATGTTTTGAAAAGTCTTCAGTCTTTGAGGGGGTGAGCTGCCCCCGCCAAGCACCAGTTGCCAGAGTCATCTGGGAGACATGACCACCAGGTAACTGGGTACCAGAAACCTCAAGGGCAGGGAAGTCCATTTATGCGGAGTGGAACCACAAGAGTGTGATCTGCAAGTCAGTGAGAAAGTAGCATGCAGGACCAGGACCGAAGCTCAGAGGCCCAGGATGCAGATCAAGTTATCCAGGTTCTCACCGTGTAAAGAGTCTCCATGTCCCCAAGTGCAGAAGGTGCAGGCTTCTTGGGAGGGGTGCTGGGCTGGCTCTCATGGACTCATGGAAAACTGGTCAGGGCATAATAATTGCCATACACATGGTACTATTTATGAAAAAAGTCTGCCATCGAGAAAAAGAAGGACAATGGACCCATTTTCCACATCATCTATATTAGCTAAAAACTCTTCATCCCAACTGGCAATATTTTGTGTTTGCCCCGACTAAGGCCTATCACTCACAGGCCTGCCAGTATTACACGATCAATATAAAAATTCCAGTTGTTTTGCTGACTTAGGTATTCACTGAGGGATTATTTGGGAGACAGACCTGAAAAGCAATTATATGGAAAGCTCAATATGCTAGTTCTCCTTCAGAGGGGTTGCTGAGAGGGTACTTTCTGGAAACTTCTCTGGTTTGTTTTGGCAGCTATATTTTCCTCCTGATGTCTTGTGGCATGTGGTACTCTATCTTCCAGTTCTTAGTTTTCTACTTCAGTCTGTCACTGTGGGGACTCTTTAGGTAACTTCCACAAATATTTTGGAGCTTGTTCTTTTGACCACAGATCTTAATAGCTTTTCAAATTATTTTGGTACGGCCTGGGATTGGCAAGGAAGCAATAGTGCAGAGGACCAAGGGAGACTTTTGCTTAAAAGACAGCTTTTCTCAGGTTGATAGCCATGGAAATATCTGTTCGTTTCCTCCTGGCATGGATTTTGAAGGGTTCATGAAGCCCCCTCCTCCCTACCCTGTTCTTGACCTTCCCCCTCTTCTCTCCAGTGTGTGAAAGTACATTTGCGGCCATCCCCACCTGATGGCTTCCGCGTGTGGCCTCAGCCATGGAATGCTGAGTGTTTGCACTGGATTTGCTGAGAGCCAAGTCAAGAAACAAGCATGTGGGTGTGAAGCCAAGTGCCCATTTAGGGGAGCTGCTCCAGTTTCGCCCCTCATCCAACTGAGGACGTTCTGAAGGTGAAGAAAGCCACACAGCAGCATACGGTGGGAGCAGGAACTGTGGGCCTTCCTCTCAGCTACTGGGGGAGAGTTCTGGTTCGCCATAGTCAGCACTTTCGGTTTTCTGGTCAGCAGCCAGCCCTGATAGATCCTGGTTTTACGCTCACTGGCTACCACATGGGCCACTTGGATGCTGCTTCTTTCCCACTTCCATGATCCCCCCCTCCCTTCCCTTGCCTGTCCAGTTTTGCAACTTACTTGGTGGGCGACAGCAAGTAAAAGAAAAGAAACCATCCAGACCCAAGAATTTCCATGTTGTGCGATATATTATTTCCTGCCTCAGAAGAGATCATGACGCCTGTCAGGAGAGTTTTTAGGGAGAGGTGAATTTTCTTTTTTCTTTTCTCCTCTTAGTATTTCTTCAGTTGTTCTTAGTTTGCTGATAGCCTTCAATGAGTATCTGGACTAAACTGCTTCAGTGTCTTCTTGCTAATGATAAACAGTCAGCCAGTTATTGATTTCGATCATTTTCTAAAATAACTGGCCATGTTTCTTTGCTCTGTTGATACTAGAGACATATGGTTCATTCCTCAAGAGTGGTAGCAGGCAAGCCTGGGTTGACCAGACATACAAAATGGGTGCAGAGAGTTATTGCTGACCCAACAGTTTCTCAAGAGAGAGGGAGGAGATATGAAAAAGGGATAATCCTACTAAAATTAGGGTGTGCAGCCAGTTTAGTTAAACTAGAATTCAGGAAAATAAACTAAATAGGTTATTCTACTGTTTCTGTTAGAAAGAAACAAGTTCTGAATCCACAGGCAAGACTGCCCTGAGTCCCCTGGCCCTTTCATTTGGGGGATCAGTGGTGCTGAGAAATAGTAAGCCTATTATAGAGAGGATATTCTGTTCTCACTCCTATCTTCGCACTTGCTAAGAGGACACTATTCCCCATTGATGAACACTTGGATGATTACCTTTCCCTTATTGGTAATGGTAATGCCACAGTAAGGGTTCCCATGCATTCATCATCAGTGGTTTTGCGAACACTGCTCCTGAGGTGATCAAAGGTCCTGGATCCATACCCCACTAGAGAGGAGCAAGCACTCCCACCCCCTTTTAAAGCCACCACCAGCATGCCCTCCTGTCCCTTTCCTATTGTTTGCCACACTTGACTCTTCATAACCCTGTAATTGACCATGAGTGATCAGGGTCCCCACTGAAATGGCTTCATGAACAAGGTGGGTGACTTAAACATGTGGCCCTCTAATGTGTGTGTGAATAAGCAGCACGGGGACTCTTGGAGAACAGAGAGAACCGAGGCCTAAAGACAGGGAAGTTCCCCACCCCCCAACCACCCCCCAAATTTAACACCAATGGCTTTCAAGCTCCAGGATGCCAGATGCAAACTGACTTAAGCAGATCTGCACCCACAAGTCCCTTTATGCAAAGCAGCTCCTCAACCTGGAAGGTCTATGGTCCCACAACTTCTTCATCCTTCAGGGGCTCTGCTTGAATCCCACCTTCCCTGATGCATCCAGGTTCCCTTCCCCCTTGCTGCCGTAGTGTGCTATTTCTGCATCTGTTGGTCACCACACTCTGCCTTCCGCTGGAGGTATTTGAGTCACTGTAGTAGGCTGTCGAAAGGCTGCATCTTTGAGCTTCTCCTCCCAACTGCCCTTAGCATTTATTTCCATATAGTGGATTCTCAATAAGTCTTTCTATTGGGAGAAGAATAGGGGAGAAATAAAGCCTAGCTTCAAATCACAACCACTGAAAATAGAGGTAGTATATTATATTACAGCCATGGCATCCCCTGAAAAATTAAGCAAAAACTTTGAATGTGCAAGATGCATTTTTCTGCCAAAAATAATTTTGTTCAAGGAATCTGAAAGAATATCACTGAATTAGGCAAGTCTCTTCTTTCTCTTTGTTATGTCCAGCTGGGCTAATAAAGATTAATTTGCTTCATTTATTCATTTATTTTTTTCACTTATTTCTTCATTTACAGAAAAACACAGGGCAGGCTTGCATTCTCTGTGTGAAATAACTGCTTGACTCCTGGGACATCCAAGCAGTTAGAACTCGAAGAGAAGAAGTGAGGTAGGAACATAGGCACCACCCCACAAAATAAACAGTACCTTAAGGTCAGCATGTGAGCCGTTCTCTCATTAAGAAGCAGGCTGGAAAACTTCCTAGATGTTAATAACCTCACACGAGGTAGCATGGTGGTGCGGTGGCCCTATTGATCTATGTATGAGTGCTTTTAAACTGTGTGCTGAGTGGCTGGCTTCTCAGCCCTACCAGACCAAGCTTGGGAAAAGGCCTCCGGATCTTGATGTAGGTGGGAAGTTAATCACTTCTTTCCAAGTCTGCCATTCTTCATCATTGAGCACTTTATGCTGAGATTTTATTTTCAAGTTGGGTTTATTGAGGTATAACTTGAATTAAATTCACCCTTTTTTAGCGTATCAAGGCACAGAATGGTGTCTTTGTCCCCAAAATTTCTTTCATGCCCTCTTGAAGTCAACTGTCTTCCAGCCTCAGCCCCTGGCCACTGGCCTGTTTTCTGACCCTACAGTTTTGCCTTTTCCAGGATGTTACATAAATGAAATCACACGGCATGAAGGCTTTTGAGTCTGGTTTCTTTCACACACCATAATACCCTTGAGATCCATTTATGTTGTCCTGTGTGTCTACGGCTAGTACCTTTTTATCGCTCAGTAGGATTTCATCGTATGGGTGTACTACGGTGTCTCTTCACCAGTAGAAGGGCACCAGCGTTATTTCGAGATTGGGGCCATTATGAATTAAGTCACTGTAAACATTCACATACCATTTTGTGTGTGTGGGGGGGGAATATGTATTTTCATCTATCTTCCCTAAATACCTGAGCATGGGATTGCTGAGTTGAATGACAGGTGTATGTTTAATTCTTTCAAGAAACTACTGAATCCTTTCTCAAAGTGGCTGCCCTATTTTGCACTCCCATCATAGTCACAGAGAGAGGTTGAAGTTTAAGGTCACATAACACACCAATTTAGATCATTTCAATAGGATTATAGACTGCAGGTAGATTGCACCCTGGGGGTGTCATTTCGCTTCCTCTGCCTCAGCTGTGGGTGCACTGAGAGGGAGAGAAATGGAGCAGGGATGTGGACTCCATCTCAAAGGGTTAAACTTTTGATTTATATACGGAACTTTTTTTTTTCTTCATTTAACTAAAAATGATTAAAATGAGCACTTGGCTGCTTGGCAAGACTCTGCCCTGATATTGAGGGGAGATTACAGTAGCTTTGCAGATAAGCTCAGAAAAATCTACTGGGCCGCCGAGTCAGTTCTCAGCCCTCAGAGAGTCACCGGTGTCTGGTGCTGGTGGCATCAGATCATGTCGAGTCCTGGGACCTTAAAATGGCACATCTCTTAAGCGGGATAGTTCTAGGCTTTAGACAAACTCTCAGTTGCCTCATAACTGATTTCCTTTACCTCCTCACCCACTTGCTTTCTGATTCTAACCACTGGATGCACTTTGCAAGCAAGGCTTCTTCTCATGTAGCCTTTGTTGGTTGCAGCCGGGGACTGTGGATTTGGCGTCCACGCCTGGCCCTGGAGCCCCAGCCTGAAGGCGGGAGAGTTGTGTCTGAGTGCTTGCTGACTTTCACTGTGCTCCGCACCTTTGTGCTCAACAGGAAGATCAGTTCAAAGGTTATTTGGGATGGAGGCCTAGTCCTCCTGTGGCCAACTGTGGGTCTTGGTGATTGGCTTTAGGATCAGCTGGGCATCAGAAACAGGAAGGAACAATATTGGTGCCTTGTGGAATCTCTGATGGCCTTGGGTCACCTTCAGAGTAGACACCCTGACCTGCAAATCCAGCCAGTAACCTCCAGGAACCAGCTGCTCGCAGTGTTTAGGTAAGAGTTCACCGAGGGTTCCTGACAAAGGGAAACTTTCAGTCAAGTTTCAGTCAAACTTTCAGTCAAGTCATCTCTGTGGAGCTTTTGTACTTTACCCACAACTCCACTTTCACAAAAGAGGAAGCAGCGGGGAGAGTAAGTAAATGGAAAATGATGATTTTCCGTCTGATGTTGCTTAAGGGAAATGTCCATTCTGCGCCTGTGAGCCACAGAGCTACGAGCGCTCCCTGCCTCCCTGAGCATGTGTCCTGGGCTTGATGGGGGAAAGCTTGTAGAGCATCCTTAGGTAGGTCTTGTGTTCCATCGGGCTGATGTGACGTTCTTCTCATTGGGTACTAGTTTGGACAGAATGGCAAAATTCAATAAAGAGGATGCCTGTGGTTTGGAGAGGAAGAGGCTTGTTTTGTTTCCAGCTACAGATCTGACTGCAGGTGAACTTTTTAGAGCTGAGTTATCAGAATGTGAGAGAAGAGAAGCTGGGATGGGTGTGGTGTGGGTGAGGGAAACCATCACAGGTTTGGACTGTACCGTGGACCTGGGGGCACCTGGCAGTTTTGTGACTGATCCCTTGGGATTAACTAAACACACAGGATGGCTTTCCCGCTTATTGTCCAGTACCTTGCTTCCCCGGAGGTGCCAGCATTTGTGCCAGAGTGACTTGCTCAATTTTGTATATTCCACGTGGCCTGAAGAAGACCCAGGTGGCAGTCCCTGTCCGTCAGTTCCCAGACGCAGCAAGTACACACGGAACTGTCTTTGGGGACTCTTGCTTGCTCAGCATGTGGGGAGTTCACGATGCCAGACATTTTTTCAGGCCCTGGAATACATTTGCCAAGGAAGAGAACACAGTGATAATGAATGTAGGGAGGAGAAAACGCAGTACTAGAAGACAACATCGTGCTGCTGAATTTCATTCTTACTAAGTGGATATTATTGCAGAAGATACCAGGGATCAGAGCATAATAGGAAGCTGTTCATGATTATCACTGATGTGCTCTGAGTATTGTGATTAATATTTCCATACTGGTACTATCAGTAAAACATTTCTTCCCTCTACATGTATTATGATTTATTATTTGCTACATCACAGTAGGACTGGATACGACACAAATCTCACTCCTCAGCCAAGGGAAGGGCTCAAGATGAATGTGTGCCCAACACACTGGTCCATTTGTACACTGAAATTTACACTCAAACGCTGACAAGATCCATAGCATCTCAGGAGGAGAGGGGGTTACTAAAGTGTCTTTAAATTTTTCCCTTGCTTTTATTTTTTAAGGTTTTATTTATTGGGGCACATGGGTGGCTCAGTTGTTTAAGCCATTGCCTTTGGCTCATGGCTCCCAGCTCCGCAGAGAGTCTGCTTCTCCCGCTGACCTTCTCCCCACTCGTGCACTCTATCACTCTCTCTCAAGTAAATAAATAAAATCTTTTTTTAAAAAAAAAAAGATATATTTAAGTAGAGAGAGAGACAGAAAGAGTGTGTGTGCGTGAGCAGGGGGAGGGGCAGAGGGAGAGGCAGAGGGAGAATCCCAAGCAGACTCTGAGCCCCGAGCAGAGCCCCATGCAAAGCCGATCCCAGGACCCCAAGATCACCACCTGAGCTAAAGTCAAGAGTCAGAGCCTAACCTACTGAGCCACCCAGGTGCCTCCTTCCTTTGCTTTCTAACAAAAAAGGCAGCTCAGAAATTTCTAAATGGTCTTGCTACTTGAGTCTCTTAAGTCTGCATTTGAAATTTGCCCCTTTAGCCCTACTATTATAGACTTTTTTCTTCTTACATGAATATGCTGATGTTGTCAGTAGGGGGTTAACTCCATTTAAAAAAAATCTCCTTCATGTCTAAGTAAACAAACTCTTTTAAGTTTTTTGTGAAAATGACATGTGTGCCAGTTAAATAAAATAACAGAAAATGATTATTCTGAAAAGCCATGTTCCCCACCCCACCCCACCCCTCACCTATCCCCACCTGGAAACAACACTGAGAAGGCACTCCATTTCAGTTAGGATTTTTGTGTTGTTTTGTTTTGTTTGGAGGGAGGGAGGACAATGGTTAAAATGCCCAAGGACAAGGTTTTACTCTACTGTGTGGCACAGTATTTTTAAGTTTATTTTGAACTAATTTTAGACCTAGAGGAAAGCTACCCAAAAATATACTCTGTATACATGCCTCACCCAGCTTCCCCTAAAACATTACCATCTTACAAAGAACACAATTTGACTTGTAGAAGTAAAATTCTGGGTTTCTGGCAGTGGATGGGCCTGAGGCAGGGGATGGAGAGCAGTGTGAGGAACCTTAGGAAGAAGTGAGGGAACCTCTCTCCTTTGCAAGAACCAGTCTGAGCCACAGCAGCCCAGTGAGCCCCTCAGCTGCTGGGCTGCTCACTGCCTCCTACCCTTCCACTTTTTCAGAGTTTTCTCCTACATGTTCTAGGCTCTTCTCATTGTCTACCAGCCATGGTTCTTCTCCAGAGGAATGGAACCAGAGAGAGAGAGAGAGAGAGAGAGATGATAGATAGATAGAAAATTAGATACAGACAAAGATACAGTTAGAGAGACAGAGATAGAGATAGGTTTATTTTAAGCAATTGGCTTGCATGATTGTGGGGGGCTGGAAAGTCCAAAATCCATAGATCAGGCAGACAGGCTAGAAATTCAGATAAGAGATGATGTTGAAGTCTTGAGTCCTAAATCCACAGGGCAGGCCAGCAGGATGGAAACTCAGGCAGGATTTCTATTTACAATATTGAGACAGAATTCCTTCTCCAGGAAACTTTAGTTTTTGCCATGGAAGCCTTTAACTGATTGGATGAACATCACACACACACACACACACACACACACACACACACACACTCTGTCTCTCTGTCTCTCTCTCTGTCACACACACACACACACCCTCCCCTGGAATTATGGAGTGTATCTCCTTTACTTAAAGTCAAATGATTATAAATCTTAATCCCATCTACAAAATACCTTCACAGAAACATCTAGACTAGCATTTGCCCAAACAACTGGGCATCCTACCGTACCTAAGTTGAAAATAAAATTAACCATCACCTGCCTCTCCTTGACCTCCAGAAATTTGTTGAAATATTTCTTTCCCTGATGCTCCTGTCCCAGTTGTATCCCTGTTGGCTCCCTCCCCTTCTGTGATCATTTATTAAAGTCCAAAGACACACGTACTTACATATATCCTACCCTCTTCTGTTTGTAGAAACCAAAGTTTATTTGTAAAGAGAACCTGACTACTCACGCAAGTGTCTCTCCCAAATACTGGCATATCAGCGGAGGTCAGCAATCTTTTGGAGATGACAAACAAAACCCAAAAAAAGTATCATGTGACTCAGCTCAAATGTATCTGCTTTACATATGGCTCAAGATAGATTTACCAATATTGATACTCAGGTGTCTACTGCATTGTACTTATTTTAGACTTTTTTCAAATACTCGCTTTATTTAAATGGACCTATCTAAATGAAATTGTTTATTTTTCTGTTTGGATATAGAGCCATCCAACTTTGAATATTTGAAAAATCTCTGTGAGTTCTCAGCCTTCAACCTGACCCTGAATTTTAGTTTTCAAAATCATGAACAAAGCTCTTTGAAGGAGTTATTCGCTTTTATAATTCACAACACCTAGAATGGGACTTTGTCAAAGTAGGTGCTCAAAAAAATTTTTTTAGATATGCATAAGTTTTCAAAAAATTAGCTGCCTTTACGCAATAATGGTATAATTTAATATGGTTCTTTAGCGATTTCAAATGCTTTAATTTCTGGTATTTCATTCACCCCTCATATCTGCTACTGCATGTCAGGTAGGTAGGTAGTGGGCACTTTTAAGTCTCATTTTATAAGGAGGATCCTTGAGCTCGGTCTGAAATGGTAACTATTTGCCAAGACCATGTGTGCCTTACAGTTTCTGAGTCAGCCTGACTGCAGTTCTTCTGTCTCCTAATTCTGTGCTCCTTGTTTCATATATATCACAGGATGCTGTACATATCCTTGTGGAACATTACACAGTGAGCATATTTCTGTACATCTACTACTGTTAGACACACTTGCAGGGGACAAACATTCAGATCATGTTCTGCTAGTGCTCTAAACAATCCCTCTTTGTAAGAAGGTAAATTTCCTTAAAAAGTCAGTCTACTTGCTTTCTCCTTTTGTCTTCTGTTACCCATGGACCAAAGAGTCATCCACAAAAAATGTTCTCAAGGTCAGGCTCTCTCCCAGCAAAACTGAGTTTGAGAGTCCAAGACCACTGATAGAGAAGACACAAGTATACAATGTACAGAATATGGAATACAGTTAATACTATTGTAACAACTTTGGATAATGACAGATGGTAGCTAGTGGTGATCATTTCCTAATATATGTAAATGGTGAATCACTATGTTGAACACCTAAACATAGTATAATACTATATGTCAACTACACTTCCATTTTAAAAAATTAATAAATAAATAAGGGCGCCTGGGTGTTCAGTTGGTTGAGCATCGGTCTCTTGATTTCAGCTCAGGTCATGATCTCAGGGTCATGGGGTTGAGCCCTGAGTCAGGCTCCTCGTTCAGTGGGGAGTCTGTTTGGGGTACTCTCTCTCCCTCTCCCTCTGTCCCAACCCCCTGTGTGTGCTTTCTCTAAAATAAATAAATAGGGGCACCTGGGTGGCTCAGTTGGTTAAGCGACTGCTGTCAGCTCAGGTCATGATCCTGGAGACCCAGGATCGAGCTCCACATCGGGCTTCCTGCTTGGCAGGAAGCCTGCTTCTCCCTCTCTCAGTCCTCTGCTTGTGGTCCCTCTCTAGCTGTGTTTCTCTCTGTCAAATAAATAAATACACTCTTTTTAAAAAATAAAATTAGGGCACCTGGGTGGCTCAGTTGGTTAGGCGACTGCCTTCGGCTCAGGTCATGATCCCAGAGACCTGGGATCGAGTCCCACATTGGGCTCCCTGCTCGGCAGGAAGCCTGCTTCTCCCTCTCTCGCTCCCGCTGCTTGTGTTCCCTCTCTGGCTATGTTTCTCTCTGTCAAATAAATAAAATCTTTAAAAAAAATAAAATAAAAATAAAAAATAAAAATAAATAAATAAATAAATAAATAAATAAATAGAATCTTCAAAAAAGAAAAGAAAAACCTCTGTGTATTCTCAGAATTAGAGCCTTCCTTCCACCACTGAAAATTCATCCATACAAAAAAAGGCATGCTCTAGTATTAAGATAAAGCATCAGGTTAAACCTATCACATAAGTTACTAACTGCAAATGGGGCTGCAACCCTCTTCCCCCATACCTCCCCAAATACATCTTTTTAGAAATCAGGTTGTGGCTTAATGAAATGATTAGATGAAAAGTAACAATGCCTTGTAAAAAAAGAAAAAAAAAATCATTGCAATCTAAGTACAGACTTGCTATCACAATTTCATATTTTTTCTTTTAAGAAATACCATGTAGCTTAATTTTTAGTATAAAATGCATGTGACAGAAGCCAAGGGTGCTCCTCAAGAGCAAAGCCCCTTTACCCAGAGCCATTCCCCATCATTTTGAACATCTTCCTGCCACCGATTGGGGGTCCAAAGGAGGACAGTTTCCTGACCAAATGCTCCCTACCTTCAGTTTCCCCATTTTTCTTTCTTCCTCTTTTTCTCAGGGCTGCCTCTGGGCCCTCTCTCCCACCCTCCTAGTCTCTACCCTTCCACTGGGCTCAGACACACACACTGAAAGCTAAAGTGCCTAACCCATCTTTGCTGCAAATTAGGTATTATTCAGACGAGTTTCAGGCCAGGTCTCATAATATTCCACTGAGTTTGTCACAGGTTTAAAGGATTCAGCAATCCTGCAAGGGTTTCCTGCCATTACTCATCTTTATTCGGTGCACAGGAGCATCCTTGGGCTGGGACTTCATCACCCGGACCCTGTGATGTGGCCTGCAGGGACCCATGAAAGCCCAGAAGGGTAAATGGAATCATGTGAGCAAAAGTATGTTTTCTTGGGGAGTACCTCTTTAGTTTTTCTCAGATTCTAAAACAGACCGATGACCCCCAAATGTTTAAGTACCACGACTGGCTGTGAGAAGCCCTGCGCTCCTGCCAGCTGCTTCTCTTCCCACTTGAGGCCTGGGCTGGGCTCTGGCAATGAACCTGCAGGCCCAGCAATAGCAGCCAGTTTCCCATCTGGTTCCCCTGTCAGCCTCCTCCATCCGATGGGTTTTGCCTCCTGCATTTCTCTCCAGTCTGCTGCCCCTTGACAGGACCTAACCTCTGCCAGGCTGGTCTTGCGCCTATAGCAAAGAAGGTGTTCCTGTTCTATTTATTTCCCAAACAACTTTACTCCAGTTTGGTCTATTCTAGAACCTCTTTTTTGACTATAGAGAATCACTGGGTTTTCGCAACCTCCAGTCCCCGCATCAGTGCACCAGCCCATCCCAGGGCCACCCCTTCCTTAGAGAGGAGACAGTCCCTTCTCAGAGAATTGCATCACTCAGGTGACTGGTAGCATCCTCGTGCCCTGAGAAACCCTGGCATTTTCTTCCCTCCCAACACCCCCAAAGTTGCAGGGCCCCATGCTAACATGATATAGTTCCACCCAGAGTCAGACCTGTTGCAGTTCACAAGCAGGTTCTACTCTGCTTCGACCCCACCTTGATAATCTCTGACTCTCTCCTTATGGTATGATAACAGGTATTGCGTGTTCTAATCAGTTTTTCAGTGTTGGAATTGGGAAAAATTAGCCAATACTGATTTAATATGAAAACCATAAAGGAAGCTAGACACAGATAAAAGAGAGGAGAAAGGTGAAGTCCCATAGATTTTCAGGGCTTTCTTCTGGTTTCAGTCTTTGCTTTGGTTTAGGCATCTTCTAAGAGAAGCCATCACATCCTGTGAACCTTCTGATTTGCTGCCCGTGAGGTTTCTGAGATGCAGAGGGGGCACAGTTGGAAAGGAAATTGAGGGACATGGCTCCTCCGCCGTCTGAGCTTCAGTGGGCTGACCCTGGCATCATAAATCAAGTTGGCAGCAAGGGTGGATTTGGGGCCCCTAGTAAACTGCTGTTCCAAGTCCAAAGTTAGCTCCCCCACGAGATCTGCATTCTCAGCCTGCTGACACTTCCGATAGTCTTTGCTGATACCAGAAAGAGAGAATTCAAGCCCTGCCATATTTAGATCCTTGCCCTAAGTCAGAGTTCTGAGCTGCTGCGTTGCTCTTTCTGATACACAAACCTGAGCTGAGGAAGTGACCGGCTTGTGGCTTCACAGACTCAAAAGAAAGCCTGGTCATGGGCAGAGGGTTAGTTCCTGTCCTCAGATAAGGATGAGGACACCAGGGCCCTGCCAGATCTCTTGCCTACCCCGCTTCCCTCCTGTCCTGAGGCCAACTTTTCAGAAGGGATCATCTGTCCCTTTGTTACTGAAAAACAAGTAGTTCTCTTGGGAAGCCAGAGTCAACTCCCTCTGGGGGCTTGGAGGAGCTGCTGGGCGGTGTATGTGCGATCCAGCTCTATGATTCTTCTCCAGGGCTCCTAATCTGAGGTTCCCCCTGCAGAGGGGAGATGATGAGGGTGTGCACAGCTGACTCCACAACAAGCCTTCTTCATGGTTAAGAACTGTCAATGAGACTTTGCAGAGCCCATGGCCACAGGTATCTCAGTTTAATCTACCCAAAGGGTTAGAGAGGAGAACACACCATGATTAGGGTTTACAACAACAGCCTGAACCCATGGGAGATGGTGGAAGTTTCTTCCCATCACAGAGCACACTGAGTTCTCCCAACTTCGGACCCATCGGCCCTCATTGCCCACCTGCACCACCACTCCTTCCTGCATTTCAAGAAACTCAAACAGCACAAAATGTTTAGGTCTGGCTGTGCTCCTGTGTCAGAATTCATTGTAAGGTCGAGTCCCCTCAGCCAGCTGAGTCATTTTGCCTTTCACCTCAGGACTCAAACAAATTGGTTCTCGGTTTTTGCCAACCATATTAGCGATCTGACAAAGATAATTCAGAACAGGGCATGCTTATCCCATACCATCCCCTACTCTCCAAGCAACTTCTCTGTACCAGACATTCTATTTTATACCTCATGTCCGAATTAACACCCAGAACATTTCCATAAAAGTGTATTTAGCCCGTGTGACAGATGTCAAAATCGAGAGTAGACCGTTAAGATGCTCTAGATCTCCTGCCACAAGAACCCTTGCTTGTCATCCTACACAATGCTATGGCTTCCATGTGTTAGATTCCCCGAACTATACATTAGGATCAGCTGGGGGACTTGAAAATGAGTCAGTCAGAACCTCTTCAGGTGCAGCCCAGGCCGCCTAGGGAAGAGCTGCCAAGCGCTCAGCTTCCCCTCCTGCAGGAAGAGGACAGACAGTCTCTCCATTATCCTGGGATGAGCACGGGTCCGAGCCAACCAATGGCTTCCCTGCTCTTCCTTCTCTATCGCTGCCCTCAAGACAGAGCCATTCATGTTCATTCAGCTTGGGGCTTGGCCATGGTGCAGGAGTGATGGGAGCAGGCTGACTGTGGTGGGGGAGCTGGGCCGGGAGTATCCCTGAGAGTGCGGCAGCAGGTGGCCCAGAGAAGGCATGGGGACAAAACGGGCAAAACCTACAATCTAGCGCAGCAGCAGAGGAATGAAACTTGTATGAGAGGAAAATGACCGATTTTAAAGCCACTACAGGCAGAAGATTTTATCATTAACAAAAATGAATAAAAGGAGAGGAATACTATAGTCAGAGAGGGATACTGCGGAGGTCGTGTTGCACACGTTGAGTATGAGGTCTTATAAGAACCTGAAACAGAGCTGTCTGTGGGCGGGGGAAGATTTGTCAGAGACACAGTGGGACTTGTTCCGTTTTCTAAATGCATCAAAATGTGAGGTGAACCCTCTCAAAGGGTGAGAAAGCAAAGAGCAAGAACAGTGCTATCCATGTCCTTCCAGAACATTCAGACGGTGCTCTTGTGTATATGTCCATGACATGTATCTCTCCTGAAAACATGCTAAGTGAGAAAAACCAACAAAAAGGCCACATATAACATGATACCATCGATCTAAAATGTCTATGACGCACAAACCCATCACGACAGAAAATAGATTTGTGGTTTCCAGGGGCTGTGGGAAGAGAGGAGTGGGGAGTGGCTGCTAATGGGTATGGAATTTCTTTGGGGAATGATGACGTGTTTCTAAAATTGATTACCATGATGGACTCACAGCTCGGTGAATACACTAAGACCTATTTTAAACGGGTGAATTGTGGAGCAGGTAAATCATATCTCAATTTAAAAATAAGGATCTATCCATATATCTCACTCAGACTGTCATTATGTACTCAACCAAAAATAAATTCCAAACAAAAAACCAATTCCAAATTCTATCTAGCCTTTAACTTGAGAACATGTGGGCACCCAGACCCCATATGCAGAGAAAACACACTCCTTTATTCAGCTCTCCTCACAGGTTACCTTCACTGTTAGCCCAAGAAACAAACCGTGTGGATCAGAACATTGGAGACAGGTGAAGGGGTAATTAGATTCTCCATCTCAAGAACCACATTGATTTGCAGGAGAGAAAAAGCTCATGATACTCTGCTGCCTCATTTGTTCCCTGTGAGAGCCATTCTCACTTGGCCTCTGTTGAACCTACAGGTTCTTATGTATTTGGGAATTTAAAAAGCGGGAATAGAAAAGGAGAAGTCAAACACAGGTTCTTTCTTTGGGATAGGCATTAAAATAGGAATTTTATCTTGGTCCACAATTTTAATTTTTTAAAAGATTGTATTTTAGTTAGTTGAGAGAAAGAAAGCAAGAGACAGAGAGAGGGAGAGAGAGAGAGCATCAGTGGAGGAGGGCAGGGACAGAAGGAGAGGGATAAGCAGGCTCCCCCCGAGCAGGGAACCCAACATGGGGCTGGATCTGTGGGTCCTGAGATCATGATCTGAGCAGAAGGCAGATGCTTAACTGACTGAGCCACTTAGGCACCGCTTTGTTCACATTTTTTAAACCCGAACAGTATGAATGTCTGGACAGTGGCACCAGGTTTCATTATCAATCGGTGGTCCTCCTAACATGCTGGAATTGGGTATTGAAGTATCTGAGGTCATCTGAAGCTAAGAAAGGCACAATCTGTTGAGGTGACTTGAAAGGAAAAATTGCCTATACAACTGATGAATCACTCCATTCTACCCCTGAAACTACTAATACACTCTATGCTAAATTTATTAAATTTAAATAAAAAATTTAAAAAAAATAAAAGGAAAGGAAAGTGTTAACGAAAGTAGGAAGTACTATTTGGAAGCAGCCTTAGCTATTTCACAGCAGACTTTGGGACTACTCCAGCATAGGGATTCTAAATACCATAGTAGTCAAGTAATGTGTTCTCCTTATAAAATTAAAATGAGCATGCCTGGCAGCCTATGAAGAATGAAGCTTCACTCCAAACATAATATTTGATACTGTCCACACTTTAGCACTCTGTTACTGTTGGCTTATGGATCAGAAGTGATGTTTTCTCTTGCTGTTGTTTAAAGAAAATGGTTGGAATTCCCAGTTTGCTGGTATGGCAGGAGGGAAATCGGGTGCAGGCACAGACATGGATCTCTTGCCAAACTAAACATTATATAGCACCTTCAGTGTGAAGAGCACACTTCTGAGTATTATTTGCCAAAGCCTTGCAAAGCCCATTAATATCCCACATCCATCTTACCACTGTATTTAAAGATAAGAATGCTCTGGGAAGTTTTCTCCACATACAATTTTTAACAGCTGGAGCAAAAGCTAATTCCTAAAGGTCTCTAAGTTCTGGCCTTCTAAATGATGCCTCTGCCTTGCTCTCTCCATTACACCTTCAGAGACTGTAACTGTTGGGGGAAGCAGGATGAGCATCCCTGATGCTCCCATCCCAGAGTAGTTGATCGCCAAATGGATCCATGTTTATTTGGCATTTTGCACCGCCTTGCTCGACAGAGTAAAAGGGCAAAGTAGGGGCCTCCTATTAGGAGAAGTTGCATTCTTGTGAGAAGATTTTCCTTCTCAGTGGACAGAGACACCATCCAGAGCAGTCGTGGAAGAAATCATTTGCACCCCGCTGGAGGCTGATTTGCTGTCCCGCAGAAGCACATGCAAAAAGGCGAGCCAGGGATTTTTCTGCACATTCAGCAGGAAACTGCATGCTAACAACCAGCTTGAAGAATGCCGAAGTCATGTGTCAGTACGCGCGAGAACGGTTCTCTGTGCTGCAGAAAGCTGGGCTGGGTCCTTGAGGGAGAGAGTCACACACACACACACACACACACACACACACACACACACACACACACGCCCACAGGTACAACTGTTACTCCCTGCTCCCGATTTCAATTTAGGGCCATGGAGAGCCTATTTCAAATCAGTTTCAGACTCTTTCTCAACCACCTCCCTCACCAAACCTTTCAGTAAAGACACTAACAAGCAGTGCTCGCTTCGGCAGCACATATACTAAAATTGGAACGATACAGAGAAGATTAGCATGGCCCCTGCGCAAGGATGACACGCAAATTCGTGAAGCGTTCCATATTTTTTAAACATTGTCAAAATGTCTATACTGCCCAGAGCAATCTACACTTTCAATGCCATTCCGATCAAAATTCCACCAACATTCTTCAAAACGTTAGAACAAAGACACTAACAAGCAGCAACATGGAAAATACTAGTTTCACCTCTCCTCCACATACTTTATCTGCCTGGCTGAGCCAGGAGATGGCTCTGGATGCCGGCCAAAGGAAATCTTCATTTGCAAACTGATGGCCCGCGGGCCCACCCAGCCCTGGATGGTGCATTTTGTTTGGCCTTCACTGTGTTTTCAAAAATTTCGTGAGTCGTCAACATGTAAAACTCAGGAAATTCCACATTTAAAAAAAAAAAATCATTTCTGGTTTCTTTTAAAATTCTGGAGATCCAGTCATCCTGGGCTCACATTCTCAAGGCAGATAATGTGGTGAGGCCAAGGAATAGCTCTGGCCCCTCCCCGGGACCAGACATCCGTGGGGACTCAGTCCCTGCCAAGTGTGAAACGTCATTTACTTATGAACAAGATTATCATCACACGCCAGAGTCCCGCATTCAGAGATGCAGGAATTGAGTTCCATATAGGATACAGGACTACACTCTCACGTCTATAAGGAAGAAAGCCTATTTCAAGCACAGCTAGAGAACCGTAAGGAAAAGCACACTGAACTAGAAGACAGGTAACGTGAGTTTTTGATAAAACTCCCCTCTTCCCTGTGCTGATAGCTCTGTTTCCTTACCTGCGCGGTGGAGGTGTTTATAACTACCACTGGTCATCTCATTTGCATCTGTTTATTTAACAGCATCTGTACAGAGTGGCTAACATTGAGGGCCTAGCATCTTACAACAGGATCTGCAATTAGGACTTCATTTTTCCATATATAAAATAGGGATCATAATAATAAACCTCCCCGCACCTGGCATATTCTGTATAGCCAATCATTGTAAACTTTCATTTTTTTTTTTAATTAAGTACCAAGTGTTTGCCAAGCTTTGTGCTAGGTCTTCGCAATATGAGATTTTTCCAGGAGTTCCATTTTCAGGCTTCTCCATCAGACAGCCCTGATGTTTAGGGGATCATAACTGAATCAGAGCCACGGCCCCTCATCCAGAAAAATGAACACATATGATAGTTTGCATGACGTATCAGGGATTTAGAAGCCCCTGAGGCCCATTCCTGAGGTCTGCGCCATTGGGCAGGTCCCCGCGGAGGTGGCCGCGCCAGATGTGGAAGCAGAGGTCCCAGGAGACACAGTCACATGGAGCAACGGTCACGTGGGGGGGGGGGAGTTCTGTGTGAGGACAAAGGGCTGAGGTACACAGAGTTGAAGTGGGCAGTAAGAGGAATTTTTAAAGAACACATCACTTTTTTTTTCTAGATGAGGAAGCCATTCCTATTGCAACTAATGTAGTCCAAGCTAGCATTTTGCCTATCTCTAATGTGTATCATTGAGACACATGTTAAGTTCTAGAATTAGCTCTCTCCTGTGATCCTTTAAACTTTTTTTTTTTTTTTTAAGATTTTCTTTACTTATTTGTGAGGGAGAAAGAGCACAAGAGGCCAGAGGGGCAAAGGAAAGACAGACTCCTGGCTGAGCAGGGATCCGACAAGGGCTCAATCCTAGGACCCTGGGATCATGACCTGAGCAAAAGGCAGACACTTAACTGACTGAGCCACTCAGGTGCCCCTAACCTTTTTTGTTTTTTTCTAAATAGCTTTGGTCATCCTGCGTATGCAGACTAATCTCGGTATTTATTAAAGCAGACCACTGCTTTTGCATAGGGTTGTTTGGGGTATGCACTTTTGTCTGTATACTGGTCTTTTCCTAGTTTTCAAGCTGCAGTTCCCAGTATGCACAGAACTTACAGCATGTGGGACCCCATTATCTGTTGGTGACCGATAAGGGGCCGGTCACTCAGAGCCACCTCTGCCCCTGACCCTCTCCGACCTTTAGGTTGGATGCAACACTTTTATCACGTTCCCTCTAAAACAAATCCAATTGCAAAAGTATTGGGAAACCAGTAGGTTTTGCTAAGGGCTCAGGAGACGGTGTGAAAATTCACTGCATTTCACATCAAATTACCCGTCACACAACCCTCACCTGCCAAAGCTTTTCTCTTTCTAAGGCCAGACCCTCATCTTTCCCGTATAGTTCCTCACTCACTCTGTAACCTGTGCTAATTCAGAGAACGGAGCTCCCTAAGCTTCTGCAATTTTGCTTCCTCATTCCTGTTATTTAATACTGGGTGAATCTTGAGAAAGCCTCCGCGCTAAGGATGACAATTTTGTTTATACCATTCAACAAAAAACAAGCCCTCCTTAATATTCATACTATTTGTGGTGGGGTTGGGAGGAGGTTAAATTACAAATATATCTTCCTCCCCTCCCCCACCCCCCACCCCACCAGCTTTATTCTTCACTTACTACCTTGAAGGCATCCTTGATGTTACAACACTGAAACTCATCTCTCAGTTTTGGAAGGCTGCATAGTGTTCCACTGTATACATGCAGCATGATGCATTTAGCCATTCCTGGACCTTTACTTTATTTTCCTATCCCAAACAATGCAACAGTCAAACAAATATTGCACAGTGTATCAGTAGGATAAATTACGGAAATTAGTATTTCTGTGTCATGAATATATGCATGATAATGTTTAGTAGATACTGCTATCCAGGAATTTGTCTTCCAACCGACTATTTTTTTCCCCTAAGATTATCTTGTTTTATATGTTTGTTTGTTCATGTCCCACCTTGATTCATAAGGGTTTAAGGTGGCTGGCAGGGAGGTATAAATTAGAGGCAGATGGGAAGGGAAAGTGCAAAACAAAGATAAAGACATAAAATGGACTGGTGAGTAAGGGTATTACAAAAACTCTTTCAAATTCATTCATAAAAATCCATTCAAATTCATGCAAACCAGGTGACACTCAGGTTTGGCACTAAGCTTTCCAGCAGCCAATGCAAAGAGATGAAACTGATCACTTAGAGAATCCACAACCAAAAACAAAACCATGGCTTGCCAGCCTCATATAAAAAACAGTGTACATTGAGACAGTTTCCTTGGCAACAGGACTTCCTGTGAACCCGACACCACCCCCCCATCCCATATCTGCCCATTTTTCTCAGACCCAAAGCAGAGGCCGGCTGTTAGAAGTGCACATGCTGTTTATATCAGGTGGGTAGCAGCTTGGCCAAGGCTGATAAACCAACTCCCTGCCTGCCAGTGTGGCCAGATAACAGAGTGTTTACGGCAGGCACGGGCACCAGAACACACGGACCCTCCTTTCTCTTAAAAGCTTCTGGAAGTTACCTTGGAGGATGAGACCAGAAGTCACTCTAGGCCCGTGTGGTCCAGTCAGGAAGGCGCTCCCGAAGATATGTTCTCAAGCAGGACACATGGGCTGCCTGCTGGGTGAGCAGGCAGATGGCTGGATGGACGTGTGTTCCACGCTGACCAGGGCTGAGGGACTAAGATCCCCTGAGGGAGCGAGGAGCCAGGGGCCATCTGTGTAAACGACCAGCCTCGAAGGAATCACCAAGGGGCTGAGTCCCCCAACAGAGGGTCAGATGACTCCATAAGGAAGCTCTGACCCAAAGCAGAGGCAGTGGATCTGGGCAGCAAACAACAGAGGAGCTAAGAGACACCTGGACTTGGACGTGCATTTGAAAGCAGGGCCAACTAGCAAGAAAGCAGTGGGTCTCCAAGGGTCAAGGCTGACAAAATGTAGAACAGAATGGATTGAGTCACATAAGATTTTGTCTGTCCCCAAAGCCCACTGACTTGGGGAGAATTTTACCCACAAACTACAGCACATTGCATATGGACCCCCAAACAGGTCCTAGAGAAGACATATCAAGAACATATCATGAGCAGAAAAACTAAAGAGTTAAAAATATGTGTCTCAGCCCCATGAATATTGCAGGGTAGTATTTCCTTTGTCAATCCCTAGATAACAAAAAAAGAAGAAAATAGAAAATTATCCAAGGAAAAGTGAAAAAAAAAAAAGGCGCTGGACCTCTGGTTGAAGGAACATTGCTTGATTAGGAAATGCCTCCTGGGGATATGATATGGCGCAGGGAGAAAATGAGGTACATTTGCCAGCTAGAAGACTGATCTTACTTAACCGTCTTCACATTCCCTTGATTCCTTTCAAGTGCCTCCACATGAAGGGTGACTTTGAGTCCATGAGTTTTAGCCAGTACAGCTGTCCTGTGTTTTAGCTTCACCCACGCAGATCCTGACTCACGATTTACCAGCCTTCTGGTAAATCTGTTTTACAGACTCTGCTTTTGCTAGGCCTGGGAGAATGCTCTCCTCACCGGCACGTTCCACATCGCTACGGGCTACCAATAAGAGCTTCCCAGCATGTCGGGCTTAGTGTGTTGGCCAATGTGGCTGAGAAGGAAATAGGATCCCAGCTTTAGGTTCTGGTATAAATTTCACCAGAATATTATACCAGTGAAAACAGAATTTGAACTTACATATAGAAAAACACCAATATGTGGTAGTACGTCCACGGTTGGACTACCGTATTCTATTTTGAAACAGACTTAAGAATGACTCTGTTAGCTGGATGACTTCAGGGATCACATATGACTTAAATAGCTTTTCATTAAGACTTTTAAATTATAGATAAAAATGAATTTATTGGAATACAGTGCTCAGAATGTGACTGAACATGTAAAAATAAATGGACCAAAAAGGACCCATTTTCTTACTGTACAAATGTTTCCATACATTTAATGTGGTGATCTGAAATCTTGGTCAGGACTCCCTCAAATCTCTTTTTAAATGAGTTCATCAGATGAACACTTTGATCAACATAATGATGTGAAAAATGTGAAAACCCTCAATTAAGGCTCTCAATCATTTCCTTGGTAACAGGGAGTTTTAAACAAAATATAAGAGCAAGAGTATTATAAAAAAAGGTTACTTATTTTCCCCTCCACTTCTGATTACCCAGAGAACAACAAAACCAAAATATGGAAGAAAGCAAGATGCTGTCTTAGCTAAAACACCAGCATTCAGAAGAAGAATATATAGGTGAGGCTTCTCCTCCTTGTGCGGTGATTTCAGGACTTTGTTCCCCTTAACTGGGTGCAGCCTTGAAGAGGAAGTTGGGACCCAGGGGCCTGAACCATCCATCCCCAGCCATCAGAGCCTCTTGGGAGGATGATTCCCTATCCATCTTCTTTCATTCTGGGCCCACGTCCTACAAAATAGTTTTGCTTAGTATTATGAGACCTCCTTCAGTTCCCAAGTTAGACTACTTTAGCGTCTAGCAAGGTGAGTGGCTCAGACGCTGTCGGCATCGGGAGTGGTACAACCCCTGGGGTGCCAGCTTCGCACAGCATCCCTGCA
>PITA01023839.1:0-27362 GCA_004023965.1 Spilogale gracilis
GGTCTTTTTTGGTTCCATATAAATTTTAGGATTGTTTGTTCCAACATTTTGAAGAATGTTGGTGGAATTTTGATCGGAATGGCATTGAAAGTATAGATTGCTCTGGGCAGTATAGACATTTTGACAATGTTTATTCTTCCGATCCATGAGCATGGAATGCTCTTCCATCTTTTTGTGTCTTCTTCAATTTCTTTCATGAGTATTCTGTAGTTCCTTGAGTACAGATCCTTGACTTTTTGGTTAGGTTTATTCCTAAGTATCTTATGGTTTTTGGTGCTATAGTAAATGGAATCGATTCTCTGATTTCCCTTTCTAATTTTCACTGTTCGTGTATAAGAACGCAGCTGATTTCTGTGCATTGATTTTTGTCTCCTGCCACATTACCAAATAGTTGTATGAGTTCTAGTAGTTTGGGGGTAGAGTCTTTTGGGTTTTCCACATAGAGTAACCTGTCATCTGCAAAGAGAGAGAGTTTGACTTCTTCTTTGCCAAGTTGAATACCTTTTATTTCTTTCTGTTGTCTGATTGCTGTTGCTAGAACTTCTAACACTATGTTGAACAGTAGTGGTGAGAGTGGGCATCTTTGTCTTGTTTCTAATCTCAGAGGGAAGGCTGTCAGTTTTCCCCATTGAGAATGATATTCACTGTGGGTTTTTCGTAGATAGATTTTATGAGGTTGAGAAATGTTCCCTCTATCCCTATACTTTGAAGAGTTTTAATCAGGAAGGGATGTTGTATTTTATCAAATGCTTTTTCTGCATCAATTGAGAGTATCATGTGGTTCTTCCCTCTTCTCTTATTGATTTCTTCTATCACATTGATTGATTAGTGAATGTTGAACCACCTTTGCATCCGTGGGATAAATCCGACCTGGTCATGGTAGATAATCTTTTTAATGTATTGTTGATTCCTATTAGCAAGGATCTTGTTGAGAATCTTGGCATCCATATTCATTAGAGATATTGGTCTGAAGTTCTCCTTTTTGATGGGGTCTTTGTCTAGTTTGGGGATGAGAGTAATGCTGGCTTCATAGAAAGAGTCTGGAAGTTTTCCTTCTGTTTCTATTTTTTGAAATAGCTTCAAGAGATCTCAATAGACCTATATCTAGTAATGAGATTGAAGCAATGATCAAAAACCTCCCCAGAAACAAGAGCCCAGGACCAAGCAGATTCCCTGGGGAATTCTACCAAACATTGAAAGAAGTAATTTGCTTTTATTTTTAAAACTCAAGATTTTGAATTGCTTTCTGTATTATTTTGGTCATTTGAATGCTTCCTTCTGTGAAGCACATGTTTTTGTACTGTGAGTGTTTTTCTACTTCAAAGATGAACTTTTTCTAATTAATCTGTAGTTGATTGACTTAGTATTTCCAATTATTTAACTGCCCTTCCCACAATCAGATTTGTTGTACCTATTCTTCTACCCACAGGCTTGACCATATAATTTGCTTTGGCCGTGAAATGGGAGTGGATGTGATAATTGGGGATACAGAACAGAAGCTCTGGGAGTCTGTGATAGTCCCACTATTGATATTTATCTCCTTGCCACAGGAACCTTTTCTACTAAAGAGACTTTTTCTGCTGACTTGCCATATAACACGGATGTTTGATGTTTTTGGTATTGCTTTTTTTTTTTTTTTCTTTTGAGAGAGGGGGACAAGGGGGCATGGGGAGAGGACAGAGAGAGAGAGGAAGAATCTTAAGCTCCACACCCAGCATGTAGCCCAACACAAGAGTTTGGTCTCACAATCCTAAGATCATGACCTGATCTGAAATCTAGAATTGGATGCTTAACTGACTAAGGTACCCAGGTGCCCCTGGCATTGCTTTTTAATGCAGTATATATAACCTTGATTTAGCTGTTTGATAAACATTTATTTTAAAATATATTTGTACACTTAGGAGCAAATGAGTCACCCTGTTGGTATGATTGGCTTTTGATTTTATACAGCATTTGCATCCAACAAACTTGAGTATGAATGTAGAATTAAAATACTCATTGAAAGTAAACTTTTAATATTTCAGTTTTTATTTTTATAGTAACACAAAGTCTAACTTTTTGCATGAATAAACATATGATATTTAGAGTTTTAAAAATACCTAGATGAGTTTATAGTCATATGGATGTTCTTTCTGACAGTGTTGTGTATATATATATTCATATTTCTCTTTAAAGGATACAGATAAACTAACACCTAAAGGAAAAAAAAATGGAAAACTCCACATTATTTGTATCATTGCAAAATTACTTTTTGTACAAAAAGGAAATATCTTTGCTTTCTTTTCCTCTCCACCTACCACCCATGCATCTCCTTAGGTAGTTTTTTTAAATACTTGTGGCCTGGTAATCCAAATTCTCCTAATCTGAGAGGACCCGGTTTAAGCTTTATTTTCTCATTATTCTTTTTTTCCTCTGTATTTTGAAAAAATATTAGATGACAATGAATATTTAACATTTTTATTACAAATTGAATTCATTGATAAATTGGCTCATATTCATATTATTTATCCAAGAAAGTAATATTCCTGATGTCAAAGATGATTTTAACCTTAGATCTTAGAATATCGGCCATAATACTAGCCAGAGAGAGATGGTCAATAAATTTAAGATTTGAAACAAAAATGTAAATTATTCATAGATACAACCTCATCACAAGAAAACATTGTGAACTTGGAATCACATATATGCCAAAAATATAGAAGTTTAATATCTTCTTCTGAGTTTGAGGAAAGAACAATGTATAATAATGTTAGGGGTAACATCTCACTTTTTAAAAATTTTATTATTAAAGATTTTTAAAGAGATTTTATTATTTGACAGGAGAGAGCAGGAGAGCACAGACAGGGGAAATGGCAGAGGGAGAGAGAGAATCATGTTCCCCCTACCCTACCCCACCCTCGGCCCAACGGAGCAGGGAGCTTTACGTGGACCTTGATCCCAGGACTCTGGGAACATGACCCAAGCTAAAGACAGACAGTTAACAGACTGAGCCACCCAGGTGCCACAGGGATAGCATCTTAAATTTCTACATCAATTTAAGTAGATATGTCACTTTTTTTTAACACCACCTAAGAAGCTTAATCTTATTTAAACTATGTTAAAAATGGAAAAAAAATACAAATATTTCTTACAAAGAATCTAAAATATTAATGTATCTTAATGTCAATAGAAATTTTAAATACTTAAAGTTGAATATCAAACAAATGTCAAAATACTGGCTTAGAGGGAAAATATATGAAAAGATATTTGAGGAATTAATTTCTTTTCATTTTAATTGACTCAGGGAGTGAAATTCAGAATATTTGTGTTTAGGAAAAGAAAGTAACTATAGTTTCTGTTCTAACTTAATTAATTTAAATGGAAGCCTCCTACTTATGAGTGGGTGTATTCTAAATAGTCATGTATCAGTCAATTATTTGAAAAGTAGAATATATTTTCTATTGCTATAATACAATTAATAGTGGTTATGTTATTTATAAGAACAACTCCTCAAAAGATGGTGGAGAAGTAGGGGACCCTATTTCAACGAGTTTTATGAATTGAGCTGGATATCTATCAGACCACTCTGAATACCCATGAAATCAGCCTGAGATAAAAGAAGATATATCTGGATGTCTACAAACAGAATATCTCTGGTGGATGGTCTTGAGGTATGAGGTGGGGAGCCATGATCCCGCAGGCAGATATTGCAAGATAAATGGAAGGGGGAGGGAGCCTCTGGAATCATGTGCCACTGGAGTGCAAAAGCCTCCTGCACTGAGACCTGGCACAGACTTGCAGACCATTAACAGCAGGGAAAGGACTTTATGGCAGCTCCTACACCACAACCTGGAGGTATGGGTGTGGGGCATGTGAACTGAGGGCGGTTGGCTGTTTAAGAAGCACAGAGGGCAGAGACATGCCTGGCCCTGGCAGCAAGGTCTGGGAGTGCTGCCCTGAGGTGCACAACCCAGGACACTGCAGTTTTTAACAGACAGAAAAGGAGACAATGTGGTCTGGAGATCTCAGTGGAGAGAAGCCTGTGATCTCTATGTTCTGAGACAGAGGTTTTAATATGGTCACATCAGCTCTGACTCTTGGAGGAGACGTGGAAAGCTTTCAGAGGAACCCCCCCCCAAACGGTTTTCACTGAGCCCATCCCCCCCGCACACAGGGGCTGGGGGCAACTCTGCCCAAACAGGATTGCCTGAGTAACAGTGCAGCAGACCCCTCCCCCAGAAGACAGGCTGGAAGAACAAGAGGCTGACAGTCCTAAGGTCCCTATAACACAGGTGCATCTTGGTTGGGTTAATAATTTGGACTCTGTACATTCTCCCAACCACCTTTCACCAGAATGACTAAGAAGAGGAACTCCCAACAAAGGATAACCGGAGAATGTGGCCTCTGCCACAGAATTAATAGATATAGATATAACCAAGATGTCAGAAATTGACTTCAGAGTAACAATTATCAAGTGATATCTAGACTTGAAGAAAAGTATTAATGACAAGTTAAAATTTCTAAGGCAGAAATAAGATCTAATCAGGCCAAACTTAAGATGCTATGAATGAAATGTCTAAACCGGATACTCTGACTGCCAGAGTAAATGCAGCAGAAGAATGAATTAGTGAGCTAGAGGCTAAGATGATAGAAAAGAAGAAAACTTAGGTGGCATGGGAAAAACAAATGAAAACCCAGGGAGTCAAACTGAGAGAGATTAATGACTCAATGAGATGTTTCAACATCAGAATTATTGGGATCCTTGAGGCAGTGGAGAGAGAGAGAGGGAGATCTAGAAGATATATTTGAGCAAATCGTAGCTGAGAACTTTCCTAATTTGGGGAAGGAAACAAGCATTCGTGTCCAAGAGGCAGAGAGGACCCCTTCCAAGATCAATGAGAACAGACTGACACCATGACATATAATAACACAATTCACAAATGTTAGATCCAAGGAAACAATCTTGAAAGTGGTGGGGGTTGGTGGAGGGGAGATATTTCTTATGTACAGAGGGAAGAACAGAATAACATTAGACGTGTCCACAGGGACCCAACAGCCAGGAAGGGCTGGCAAGATATATTCAGAGCAGTAAATGAGAGGAACATCAGCCAAGGCTGCTTTATCCAGCAAGGGTGTAATTTAGAATGGATGGAGAGGCAAGGGCCTTCTAAGATGAGCAGAAACTGAAAGAGTATGTGACCACAAAGTTGGCCCTGCAAGAAATATTAAGGAGACTTCTATAAAAGGAAAAAGACCCCAAGAGTGATATAGAACAGAAATTTCCAGAGACATTCTATAGAAATAAAGACTTCACAGGCAAGATGATGACAAGAAAATCATATCTTTCAATAATCACTCTCAATGTGAATGGCTTAAATGTTTCCATGAAACAGCACAGGGTTGCAGATTGGATAAAAAAGACAGGACCCATCCATACACTGTCTACAAGAGACTCATTTTGAACCTAAAGATACATCCAGACTGAAAGTGAAGGAATGGAGAACCATCTTTCATGCCAACGTTCCTCAAAGGAAAGCTGGAGTAGCAATTCTTATATTAGACAAATTATATTTTAAGCTAAAGACTGTAGTTAGAGATACTGAAGGACACTATGTCATCCTTAAAGGGTGTATTCAACAAGAGGATCTAACAAATGTAAATATCTATGTCCCCAACATGGGAGCAGCCAACTACATAAGCCAACTACATAAGCCAACTGTTAACCAAAATAACGAGAGCTATTGATAATATATTTATAGTAGCAGCAGACCCCAACACTCCAGATTCATCAGTAGACAGATTAAGCAGAAAACCAACAAGGAAACAACAGCTTTGAATGACACACTGGACCAGATGGACCTCATGGATATATGCAGAACATTCCACCCTAAAACAACAGAATACTCATTCTTCTTGAGCACAGATAGAACTTTCTCCGGAATAGACTACATAGTGGGTTAACAAATCAGGTCTCAATGGATACCAAAAGATTAGATTATTCCCTGCACATTCTCAGACCACAGTGCCTTGAAACTGGAACTCAATCACAAACAAATGTTTGAAAGAAATTCAGACACTTGGAAGCTAAAGACCATCCTGTTCAGGAATGTTTGGATGAACCAGGAAATCAAAGAAGAACTCAAACAATTCATGGAAACCAATAAGAATGAAAGCATATCAGTCCAAAACCTATGGGATGCTGCAGAGGTGGTTTTAAGGGGAAATACATAGCCATCCAAGCCTCACTCAAAAAAATAGAAAAATCCCAAGTACACAAATTAACTTTATACCTTAAAGAACTAGAGAAAGAACAAAAAATAAATCCTAAGCCATGCACAAGAAGAGAAATAATTAAGATTAGAGCAGAGATCCATGATTTAGAAACTAGAAATACAGCAGAGGAGATAAACGAAACTAGAAACTGATTCTTTGGAAGAATAAGATTGCTTAACCACAGGCCAGACTTATTCAGAAGAAAAGAGAAATGACTCAGATTAATAAAATTATGAATGAAAGGCAAGAGATCACAACTAACACCAGGGAAATAGAAACAATTATTTATTGTCAATAATTTGTCAATTGTTGACAATTATTGTTGACAATAATATTGTCAATCAATTAAGCAACCTGGAAGAAATGGATGCCTTCCTGGAAACTTATAAACTACCAAGACTGAAACAGGAAGAAATTGACAACCTAAATAGACCAATAACCAGTAAGGAGATTGAAGCTGTGATCAAAAACCTCTCCCAAAAAACAAGAGTCCAGGACCTGATGGATTCCCTGGGGGATTCTACAAAACATTCAAAGAAGAAATAATACCTATTCTCCTGGAGCTGTTTCAAAAAATAAAAATAGAAGGAAAACTTTCAAACTCATTCTGTTATAAAGCCAGCATTACCTTGATCCCCAAACAAGGCAAAGATCTCATCAAAAAGGGTTTCAGTTACTTGCGGTGCATGAGGGGTAACCTGGAGGACAGTGGGAGAAGGAAAGTAAATGGGAACTAGGGTAATCCAAGGAGAGAAATGAAACAACAGAGACTTTGGACACAGAAACAAACTGAGGGACTTGGAGGGAGGGTGGTGGAGGGATGGGAGAGCCTGGTGGTGGGTACTGGGGACACCTAAAGCGTGGAGCACTAGGTGTGGGGAATGGGGAATGAATCTTGGAACACTGGAAAAAAAATTTAAGTAACAATAAAAAAATTAATTTTAAAAAAAGAAATATTAAAAAAAGGAGACTTACATACCAATGTCCCTCATGAAAATGAATGCCAAAATTCTCAAGATTCTAACTAATAGACTCCAATAGTACATTAGAAGGATTGTCCATCACAACCAGGTGGGATTTATCCCTTGGATGCTAGGGTGGTTCAGCATTTGCTAATCAATGTGATTAAACAAATCAATAAGAGAAGAGAGGACCATATGGTCCTTTGAACTGATGCAGAAAAGGCATTTGACAAAATACAGCATCCTTTCCTAATTAAAACTCTTCAGACTGTAGGGATAGAGGGAACACTCCTCAATTTAATAAAAACCATCTATTGAAAGCTCACAGCAAATATCATTCTCAATGTCAGAAAGATGAGAGTCTTCCTCTTAAGATCAGGATGCCCACTCTCACCACTGTTGTTCAACATAGTACTAGAAGTCCTAGCAACAGCAAACAGACAACAAAAAGAAATAAAAGGTATTCAGATTGGCAAAGGAGAAGTCAAGCCCTCTCTCTTCCTAGATGACATGATAATTTATGGGGAAAACCCAAAAGACTCCACCCCCAAATTACTGGAACTCATATGCAGTAATCTCTTCACATCGGCCGCCACAACTTCTTTCAAGACATGTCTCCAAAGGCAAGGGAAATAAAAATGAATATGAACTTTTGGGACTTAGTCAAGATAAAAGGTTCTGCACAGCAAAACAAACAAAACAAAAAGACAACCCACAGAATGGGAGAAGATATTTGCAAATGACATTACAGATAAAGGGCTAGTATCCAAGATCTATAAAGAACTTCTCACACTCAACACCCAAAAACCAAATAATCAAGTCAATAAATGGGCAGAAGACATGAATAGACCCTTCTCCAATGAAGACATACAAATGGCCAACAGGCACATGAAAAAATGTTCAACATCATTAGCCATCAGGGAAATTCAAATTAAAACTATCTTGAGATACCACCTTATACCAGTTAGAATGGCAAAAGTTGATAAGACAAGAAACAACAAATGTTGGAGAGGTTGTGGAGAAAGGGGAACCCTCTTACACTGTTGGTGGGAATGCAAGTTGGTACAGCCAATTTGGAAAACAGTGTGATGGTTCCTCAAAAATTAAAAATAGACCTACCCTAGGACCCAGCAATTGTACTAATGAGTATTTACCCCAAAGATATAGATGTAGTGAAAAGAAGGGCCATATGCACCCTAATGTTCATAGCAGCAATTTCCATGGTAGACAAACTGTAGAAGGAGCTGAAATGCCCTTCAATGGACAAATGGATAAAGAAGATGTGGTGGTCTATGTAGGCAACGGAGTATTACTCAGCTTTCAGAAGGGATGAATACCCAACATCTGTGTCAACATGGATGGAACTGGAGGAGATTATGCTAAGTAAAATAAGTCAAGCAGAGAAAGATAATTACATGTTTCACTTATTTGTGGCACATGAGGAATAGCATGGAGGACATTAGGAGAAGGAAGGAAAAAATGAAGGGGAGAAATCAGAGGGGGAGATGAACCATGAGAGACTATGTATTCTGGAAAAACAACAACAACAACAACACAGGTTTTAGCAGGGTGCGGTTTAGCAGAGGTGGGGGATGGATTAGTCCAGTGATGGGTATTAAGGAGGGCACATACTGCATGGAGCCCTGGGTGTTATATGTAAACAATGAATCGTGAAACACTACATCAAAAACTAATGATGCATATAGTGTATGGTGACTAACATAACATAGAAAAAACTCAAACTCAGCATGCAAATATAGTTATATTTTCTTGCTTTTATTTCTTATTAATTAGACAATCCTCTGTTGGGTTAAAAAGGTACAGCACTCTGAAAGGCCCAAAGAAGAGATGAAAAAACAAGACTACAGAGTGGGATAAGTATTTTCAAATCACATATATGATGAAAGTCTTATATCTAGAGTCTGTAAAGAACTCTCAAAAGCTGAAGTTAAAAAAATCCAGTTAGAAAATCAGCAAAAGATACATACAAGGCATTTCATGGAGAAAGAGATATGGATGGCAAATAAACACATGAAAATATGTTTGATAACATTTACCATTAAGGATATGCAAAGTAAAATCCCTATGAGATATCACTACACACTTACTGGAACGTTTAAATTAAAAAAAATTGTGACAAAGCCACATGCTTGTGAGAATATGGATAAATTGTATATTTTATACACTTCTGGTGATATAAAATAGTATAACCACTCTGGAAAATAATTTGACAATATTTTGTAAAATTATATGTGTATCAGCCATACAACTTATTACACTTTTGAGAAAAATAGAAACATATATTGGCATTAAAACCTGTACATGAATGTTAATGCTAGATATTTCTGATAGCCTTAAACTAGACATATCTGAATGTCTTTCAAGGGGTTGATATTTAAATAACTGCCACATCTCATTACATGGAATTCTACTCAACAATAAAAATAAACACAATTATATATGCAATAATCTAGATGGATTTCTAGGATATTATTGGTCAAAAATTCAATTTCTGAAGTTTATTTAACATGATTTCATTTTATATAACATAATATAGCAGTCTTGAAGCTGTGGGGATAGAGAACAGATTAGTAGTTGTCAAGAGACATGGACTAGGCATGTTCTTATAAATATAAAGGGATAGTGTGAGGGAGTTCCCTTGCGATGGGAAGAGTTCATACAGATAAATTGCTTAGAACAGTGTACACACACATAAGAATATACTAAAACATATTAAAACAATTAAAACTCAATAAGGGCTATTGTCTACTTCAGCATTGTACTGAGGCCAGTTTACTGGTTTTGGTATTGATATTGTACTACAGCTATATGAGATATTACCACTGAAGAAATTTAGGGCAAAGGTACACTGGACTCTACGTACAATATTCACTGCTTCTTGTGAAACGACAATTTCTTCAAAAAAAACTTAAAAAAGAAAAGAAAATTCCATATCTTTGCTGATTACTACCATGTATAAATCCACACTGAATGTCCCATTATTTACTCATTCTCCACCACTGAGGCTATTTACCTGTTCATCTAAGGAGACTGCTCAGTGACTACATGCAGCCTTACTGCCAGCTTTATGAGGAGGTTACTTTCTAAGATGATCCCAATTCATATGTCTTTGCTTGTTTATAATTTTAGAAAGATTACACTCATTTAATTCTAGTGTAAATTTAATATATATGTCTTGGGGAAGAAGAAAGACACAACCAAAACTTGAAAAAATTTTTCGCTGACCTGATATGCTACTGTTGTCAGGATTCCAAGTGAATTGACAAAAGCCTTTAAACTTAGCTCTTTTGAGATCATTAAGCACTGATCATATGGAAAAAATTATAATTAATTTTGATCAATGCAGAGGACTGAATGAAGATAATTAGGATGAAATTGTCAGGAGACATAATTGACTTAAAGAAATCTATAAATTCAATCTCTATGTATAAAAAAAAGGCTTTGCCAAATAGTTCTTAGAGAAGATTTTTAAAGAAGTGATTATGTTTTAGAAGTTTCAGAGAGCACATTACTGTTTTGTTTATCTCTTCATGAATGCATTTGTGTTTCCTGGGCCTTTTGATTTCAGATAACAAAGGCATTTAGCTGCTTCAAAGTGGTAGAATGCATATTACAGTAATAAGAAATACCCACTTAGGTGAAATATAAGGATCTAACTGGACCTCAAGAATTAACTAGAACCAGGTTCTCAGAAAAACATTGGAATTTTGTTTAGCTCCTCACTAATTGACTACATTTACTTCAGTTTTCTTTTTCTTTAGTAACTATTTCTGCTTGTTTAGTCCATGGGTTGGGGAATAAATTTTTTGTTTTTAGTAACTCCCTATTTTATGATTTTGTTCAGCTACCTGAGATAAAATGGAATTTATCTTTTCATGATCTCAGGTATCTTGTTATGAATCCATCAACCATTGACAAAAGGTCCAGGTCTAGATAATGGTAGGTAGTAGGCCTGATAGCTGAGTCAAGTATCTGACTAGTCTGGATCATGGCTGATGAATGATCTTTCAGTCTTGACCATCGGCAATTAAAAAGGTTTTACCTGGCAACACCTCATGGAAAAAGCTAACTCACAGAACACTTGGTGTCTACCTCTTGTTATAGTCTATGAGTCAAGGACTCAGGCACCTGTGGCTGTTGATGCTTTTATGCACATCTTTACTGCTAGCCTAGGCACCTCCGTTGGGAAGTGTCCTAACTGGAGGGGAAGCTTGAAGATCATTTTCTCCATTCAAACTCAGTACCAAGTATATTTTCCTTTCTAGTCCTTCCCCTCTCCATTCACCCTGGTCCCTATCTATAAAATGGCAGGAACATTTTATTTAAAGGTTCTTGCCTTCTTCAGTGAGAGGATCCCCACATCTGTTTTAATCCACCTCACCCCTGCCCAGCACAGTTCTGTGGGGAAAAATGAAACAGTGAAGAAACAGAAGAGATGTTATTTTTTCTAATTCAGTCTCTTACTTATACTATAGCAGTAAGTGATTAAAGGCTTGGCTGTTACTTTAATTTTGGCTTATTGTTTTAATCAACTCCTCCAACACATGGCAGCTCATCTTTCTCCAGCTCAGTTTTGTTCTTGACATTATGTACTCCTATTAAAGAAATATACTTGAGGGGACAAGCTGGTTGTCTAAATATGACTGTTCATAGTATACATATGTAGCATAACTGTGGAAAGATTAACCCCTAAAAAATATACATCACCTAGTTCTGGTACTCTACAAGTTATGTTGCCTTTGGGGGACAAAAAAATCAAACTGCCTAAATGTAGTTATTATTTAGAAGATATGAAATAAACACCCAATAGGAGGAAACACAAATGATGAACAGTAATGGACATTTTCTAAGCCTACTCAGAAAGGTATGCAAGATATTTGTTACAATAATAATATCTACCTACTGGAAGATTGATAATATTCAATAAATAACACAGATCATTAAATTAAGCATACTTTTGAAGACTATAATATCTTACAAACTGCATGTATGAAGAAGATATATGACCTGGGATCAACTTGACATATTCAATTTAAATAAAGTTGACTTGAACTCACATCTATAGCCTGTGAAAAATCTAATACCCAAAATAAGATGTCTACTAGTGGCTTACATTTTCATTTCCAAGGTTCTCTCTTATCAATATCTTGTTTGCATTTTAATAATAATTACATTTACAATAATGTCTAAAGTCTTCTCTGTGCCATAAGTTTAGTCAATGTAAGACCCATCCCCAATTCCAAAACTTGTGAAAAATACTAAGTACTTTTTTAAGTGTAATTTTAGATTTGAAGGAAGATATAAATCAAAGCATATCAATAAAATATACAAAATATTCTCCATTCTTAAAAAAATCTTCAGTCATATATTCCCACAGAGAATTTCTGTAGATTTGCTTTTCTCCTTTGTCTTTTTCCATACTTTCCATTCCAGCTCATTCAAACCAAGCTTGAAGGATGTTATTTCTGTACTCATCCATATTCATTGGTCATGTTTCTAAACACAGGTAGTTCTCTATGTTAGAAAGTTACTTTGTTCTCTATAGTGATCTCTTGATTATTTTCTGTAATATTATTAAGGCATTACCAAGCAAGAACCATAATTAACTAATGTAATCCATTTAATAATGGTTACATTTGAGGTACAATAACTCCTGGAGTAACAAATGCTTCAGTATGTTAAGTAGTGGGAGAGTACACTTAAGGAAATGTGTATTTATACCCCTTGAAATATATCAGAGACTGTCACAATCCACTGATAAATAGAAAACTAATATTTATTATTCATCATTTTTGGTGTGCTAGACAGTGTGAGAACATCATCTATTTCTTTTAACACAGCTGCAGTCTTTGTCAATATTTTTACCTCTATGAATAGATTTGTGAAAACTCATACCCAGTGAGGTTAAGTAACTTGTCCATGATCCTATACCTAAGTCAGATAACAGAGTCAAGAGTCAAAAAAGTATGTGTTCTCATTACAGAGCCCACACTTACATAAAGATCAGGATTTGGGGCTTCTCTGTGTGTGTCTGTGTGCAAAAATACTTTATTAAGATGGAGATGCTTCTGGGATGCCTGAATGGCTCAGTTAGTTAAGTGTCCAACTCTTGATTTCAGCTCAGGTTATGGGTCAGGAGATTAAGCCCCGCATGGGGCTCTGCACTGCCTGTGGAGCTGCTTAAGATTTCCTCTCACTCTCCCTCGGCCCCTCCCCTACCTCTCAAAAAAAAAAAAAAAAAGCTGGAAATGCTTTTAACAGTGTATTTCACTGGAATCCAAAATAATTACTGAAGGTTCAAGTTAGCGAGAAAAAATTTATATTAAAAGTGATATCAGTTTTTTTTTTTAAAGATTTTATTTATTTGACAGAAACACAGCCAGAGAGGGAACACAAGCAGGGGGAGTGAGAGAGGGAGAAGCAGGCTTCCTGCTGAGCAGGAAGCCTGATGTGGGACTCAATCCAGGGTCTCCGGGATCATGACCTGAGCCGAAGGCAGTCGCTTAACCAACTGAGCCACTCAGGCGCCCCAAAAGTGATATCAGTTATTTATATAATATGATCTGTCCCAGTCAATAAAGTCAGTAAACAACCTTTGAATTCTTTTCATACAGGAAAGTATTCTTTTGGTTACACCACAGTGAAATATGCAAAGTCTTAAGTAAGGCGTTTAAAGGCTAAATTGAGAAACGAATGTATAGTTACAAGAAACATGTTGAAAATACACAGAATATCTTTATCTTATGCAATTTTGTTCCCTATCTTTGCTCTCACATACTTTATTATGAATCCTCTGGCTTCTAAATAAGATTGATTAGTGAGTCTATTACAGGGTTGCTTGAGCACAGATTGTGGGAAGTCTCAGTGTGATCAGTATGCCATAAATCAAACAGCAGGTGAGAATTTGGGAAACAATTTCCTGACTCACAAAATATTATGATAAAAAAATAAACTAGATTCATTTATTTAAAATAACTAATATCATTAATAACTTAGGTAATATATGAAATACAGTTATCCACACATACATAGTCCTTTTATTTACAAATTTAAAGAAATTTACAGTATTTGTGCTATTACACAAAGAGCTAGGAGATGTAAGTATGGAAACAAATTACTTGTGGTACATCACCATCAGCTAGTGAAAACCACATATATCACTATAGCATAGAGTAGAAATTAACGGCAAATGTTTATTATCATTTGGAGGAGAAGAAATTTATGTTCCCTGGGGTAATGATTTGAGGCACAGAGATTTTAGAAGGTATTATATGCATACCTCCTATGATGAAAAAAAAAGGCATTCAAAGTAGAAATAGCAATGTGATCATGGCTCCTCCTATTTTCACAGCAGAGGCACTCAAACAAAGAAAAAGAATCTTGGTTTTCTTACTCTCACATAGTATCTACATAACTTAGACATCTATTGCTGTAAATTCCCTTTTCATTAATGCTGTCTTTTTTAAAAATTGAAGTATAGTTAATATGCCATGTTGCATTTGTTTAAGATATAGCATTTTTTTGTATGTTTATTTGTTTTGTTTTCATTTTTTGATCCCTTACTATATGCAACACTTAATAAGCATTGGGAGTGGAGAAGAATGAGCAAATCTCCAACCTTTTTTCCGTGTCATAAATGCCTGCAGATTTTTCCCTTCTGCCCATTTTGTAGTCATTACTTTAGTATATATTATCATCACCTGTTTATTGAATTATTTTGACTAACAGTCTTTTAGACTTTCCAACTTTAAATCAAAGTCCCCATTGTTGAGAATCCTTTTTGGTTCACTCTGTTGGCAAGAGTAGAAATCAAGATTATTGAGATCAGATTATCACTGAAGAAGGACATGAACCAAAATGTAGACAATAGTTGTGTGCATAAATGAGTGTGGAATATGTGCAAAAATATCCATGTTATAATCTTCATCTTAGAGCTATTTATAATAGTAAAATAAAAGACATAATTTCAATCTCCAACAGTATCATGGTAATACAATATTCAAAATGATGCATCTGTAATTTCTGACTTAGAAAATATATCTGTGATATATTTTTAAATGTGTGTGTGTGTGAGTGACAGAGAGAACCCTGGGGGATTATGCATCAAACTGCTAAAATTCATTATTTCTATTTCCAAGAATTATGGTTAGCTATTGAAATTTTTTCCCAAGACCATTCATTATAAAACTTAACAAAATTCTCATATAAGTATAATAATCCTTTCAACTTAGATACAAATGAGTATTTCATACTTTTAAAGTGAGGTTTTTATATTAAAAAACAATTATAATGCTATGTATACTTAGAAAAATATACTTTGTGGTTTTCCCATTTACTTATCTGCATTATAAAATAAAATTTTTTCTTCCACTGTTTTTGGTTATATTATGTTGATTTCATGTTGAACATTTATTATAGAGATGGCACAAAGTGCCCAGAGGATTGAGGGCATTATTATTTAGTCAGGAACACCACTAGGTGTAGAAGAATATGTTTGTTGACAAGTTAATGATTTTATGCAAGTGAATTTACTTTCTATTCTTCCTTTAACTAAAAGCTACCTGAGTTATATAGTTTTAAGCTCTTAACTGTGAATATCTCTCTATTTTTCTAAGTATCTTATAAATACTTAGGGAAAGAAAGACTCTTTAACATTTGATTAATGATTTAGGTATAATATTTGAGAAGTATTTACATGATAAATTTTTCTGACAGTGATTAGTAATACGAGGTTACATATAACTTGGGTGAAAAAATCATGAAGTTTAGGCAATAACATGGGATCACAATCTGACTATCCCTTTGGTTCATTTTTCTCAAATTGTGCATATTTTATCTAGTCATTTTATCACAGGGCTCAGAAGTCTCATTTGCAAAGAAATCATGAAGTATTGGGAGGCTAAAGAAATCCAAGTCTGAGTATAAGCAAGAACCAAACAAGATCTATATGAATTGCTATCAGTCTTCCCATCCTCTTATAAATTGTTGGATGCTTTATTATTTTCCCATTACTTGATTCAGTGTAACTCTGGAGTATATTTGGGATTATAATTTTACTACTGGTTAGGTTCTCTTTTTAATATTTACGTATATTTTTTACTGGTTAGGTTCTAATTCAACAGAATTGTTCTTCCACATCTTCCTTACAACCTATCAGTTTCCAAGTTCATTTGTCTTCCATAATAGCCTCCTTCCTTTCTTTTATAACTTTTACTCTGTCATAACAAAACCCCTCTCTTTTCTTTCCTTTAGGTATTCCAGTTGCCCATGTTGGGTCACTTGAAGTTGTCTTACAGTTTACTACAGTTTTTTTCATTTCTTTGTGTCATTTTAGATCATTTGTATTCTATCTTCAACTTCAGTAATCTTTTTTTCTGCATTGTCTAATTAAATTTTTATCATATAGAATACAATTACTATAATTGTTTTAACGTCCTTGTCTACTAATCTAATACTCATGTTCTAGATTGATTGTTGTTGTCTTCATTATGGGTATGATTATGGGTGAAATAGGGATTATATTCTTCCAAATGAAACTGAACCACGGAGAAATGAAGAGATGAGTTGGTAGGGTATTAAAAATAATATTCCACAAAAGACATGTGAGGAGTTTTTGGTAACCTTAGAGTAGTTTGAGAAGACTTTTTTTGTTAAGAAAGTCTAGTTGGTTCCTTAAGTTCAAAGTACGTATTTACCTTGATGTTAGGACATATAACATTTGCAGAAAAAAGCAGAAGGAAATGTTGCTTACTTCTCTGTTAAATTTTTAGGACCATAACGACTTGAGGGGAAAGGTAGAACAATGTTCACTTAAAGCAATACAAGCAATAAAAAGTTAATTTCTAGCTAAAATAGAACACAATTATGTGCATAAAGGTGATTGGAATATTGGGATTCCTTGACAAGTGAGAAAAGGAAAGGACTTCATACTTTCTGAAGAAGTGTTCATCATTTGTCTTTGCACATTTATTTCTTACTTATATGATTCTGACACAATGCATCAAGGATAGAACCATCTTTCTGGTGTTTGCTTTGATCTTAACCTTACAAACAGAAATGACAGTGTATGTTTCTGTATAAATCAGATCAAAGGTGGCCCAGAATTGAGTTTACATTCTGCTTTATTTTAAGATTCTTAAAATAGTGAAGGTATCAGCATTGATTAGGACTCCTTATGCTCATTTTATGATTGTTGGATATAAAGTTCAGAAAGGCTAAGTGCTCACAGTCATAAAATAAATCTCTGATGTATTCATATAAACCCCCACCGTTTCTGGTTTCAAAACCAGTATTCTGCCCTTGGCCTCAGATGCTTTTAAACTTGTAAATTGGAGGCAGTAGCAATTCTACTGTTTTAGGTAGCATTAATGAAATACCATAATTGTACACTTGACTGTTTAAGGTACAAAGAAACTTTAATCTATATTCATGTTTTTTAACTGAAAGCTTTAGTGTGAATATTAATTTCTTTTAAAGATTATTCATAGAATTTTAGAGAAAATTAAAGTCTTTACTTGCAGAACACAAGCTGCATTTGCTTTGACAACTAATTAATTTACATATGTAAAATAAGTACCTTTCTGTATAGTATATAATTAAGATGCAATGCTAGGATAGCATTGACTGCTTAATTAAAGCAATTAGGTTATTAGTGGATCATGGCACAGCTTACCTTAAGAGATGTGAGCAGAATACATCATAGATTATGATACAATAGTCATTGAGTTCAAAATACTTTCCATGCAATAAAACATAAAGAATATTTGAATGCTTTAATTAAGATTTCATTCAATCTTAGCACCATAGTTGCATCAAAGGGGAAAAACACAACAAGAAAAAACCCTACAGCTTACTGGCTTTTTAAGACTTGGTGCATATCTTGTCAGTGGACTTCCCCACACTGTGACCTATTATTCACAGCAATGAAGTACTTAATAGAAAGACACTTGTTTGCCCAGAGTGTCCCTTAATGTATCTGTATTAGGAATCTTTACCAGTGAGTGATAGGTAGCTGGCTAGGGTTCAGAGAGATAAACCCTGCCTCTTTCCATTAGAGAGTTATTATCTCCTTCACTGTATTTGAGAAGAGTGGTAGCATTATCAGGGGCTTTGAAATGACTTAATTCTAGATTCAAACTCTTGTCTCAGTAATTCTTTCCTGGTAAATTAGGGTTGGATGCTTAATTTTTCTGTCTCAGTAATGATAAAATTGTATCTGCTTACAGAGACAGAACTGGGTTTTGTGGGACCTAAAGCTACACTTTGGGGAGTGATTTTAAGGAAAAGAATGTAAAACATAAATGTGAACATTTATTTAGAATCAACAAAGAGATCACAATGAATTTTAAATTTGAAGAACCTGACAAATTCTACATACATGAGGAAGTCTAAACTGTATTAATCTAACTGCCTGATACATCCTTTATTATACTTTATCTTTGGTTGTATATTCTCTAGTAACTTCTTTATATTGTAACACTTTCAAATTCTTTAGTTGAAAATATAATTCCATCTTTGTACTAGCATGGTTGATTATTTTTAAATTAATAATGACAATTTAAAAGGGTTCTGTCATTTCACAAATAAGTATTGATTATGTCATGTGGAATTTGAAGGTTATTTTCAAAGTGTATTTTCAAGTATATGCTTGCCAGAGAAATTCTTTGTGATTCAGTGCTGATAAGAACTGAATACTCCTCTTCCAGTTTAATATTTAGGACTACAAGAATATTCCAGAAACAACAACAAAGACTTTTGAGCTTTGTATTTTTCATACCTCCGTTATTTACACACATCTGTTGTTGAGTATTCTTGGATATATTGAGAGATTATCATGATCTATGTATGGCCTTAAGCCTTTGCTACATGATGATGGGTGACTCAACACAGGGGCCTTGCGAGTATCCACCGTGCTTATGCAGTGTATTCAAAGTGCCTTAACCATACATGAAAGGGTGTTCTTCTATTAAATACAAATTTATGTATCCCCAATTCAATTTCTGCTAGCCAGATAACAAAATTGCCTATGGCTGCTCCAGTGCACTCTCATACTGGAAGATATATGACACAGATGAAGTTGTTGTTTCAAGATTATTTTTCTATTTCAGATTCAGAAATTCTTATGCAAATTGAATCAAGTTCTAGATTAGATCTCAATAAGGTGCTTCTTGGTCCTCATCAACAAAGAATTAATAGAATATTTCCAGTTTAATATTTTTTAAGATTTTATTTATTTATTTGACATAGAGAGCACAAGCAAGGGGAGCAGCAGGGAGAGGGAGAAGCAGGCTGCCACTGAGCAGAGCTGGATGTGGGGCCAGATCCCAGGACTCTGAGATCATGACCTGAGCCAAAGGCAGAGGCTTAACCTTAACCAACTGAGACATCCAGGCACCCCTCAGTTTACCTTTTTTAAGTAAGCGAGTAACACTTTATTAAAATTCCACAATATTTATTTTAATTATGAACCTCCAACTGGTAACTGAATAAAATATACAAACATCTCAATAAAATTAAGCATTTTCTTATTTTTCTTGAGATTTTTTTTGACAATTTTATCATGAAAAATTGATTATTTTATGTGATATACAGAAAGTGATTTAATAAAAATATTAGGGCATTATTAGATTTTTTATTGTCCTTTCATAATTCCTTAATAGTTGTCGGGGATGGTGCTTGATCCGCCCCTCCCGCCATGCCCAAGCCACCGGAAAACTTTGGTGGAGGTACCTGTGAATGTCAATGAAAGCCCCTCTGGGCTTTCCCTCCTAGAATCCGGAAAGCCACATACCCTGTGGGTCAGGGCAATATGTCCTTCGTGTGCTTATTCAAGACATATAGTTTCCTCCGGTAATTGTATCTCTGTATCTCTTATCTGTATTTCTTGATCCCCGTGCCTCAATGGTCTCAACTTCTGTGAGTTTAAGCAATCACTCCGTACCCTGCAGTAACAATACTAATCCTGTCTCTAGGGTGGGTGCAAAAGTAGTTAAAGATGTAACTGCACCACCCAACTTCCTCACTTTTGAATAATAAAAGACTGGGACCCCTGTCAGTCAAGAGAGACAAAAGCAGAGGGCCTGCGAGGAGGCAGCAAAAGAGAGACTGAAGGCAGAAACAGCAAGAGAGAGCCTGCAGGGAGAGACTGAGAGACAAAGGCAGAGAGCCTGTGAGGAAGCAGCAAGAGAGCCTTAGAGGAGTGAGCAGGAGAGCTGGAAAACAGCGAGAGAGCCTGCAAAGAGAGACAGAAACAGAGAAGCAAAGGAAGCAGCAGAAAGAGAAGCAGACAGAAAGTAGAGAGACAGAAGAGAGAGAGAAGTAGAGCAAGAGGGCCAAAGCCAGAGCTAGAGAGCTAGAGCTAAAAAGCCAAAGCTAGAAAGTGGGAGCATGAGTCTGAGCCTGCTTCATAGGTCTCTCCTGACTGACTTCGGGTCTGCCAGCTTGCATTAGAGTTCCGTGTTTGTGTTATTATTTCACCCACGGTTCGGGACCCACCAACTCCCCCGAGGCTGGCCCCGATGTCAAATAGTGAAAACATTCTCTTGAGAAGAATCTATTATTCTCATTTTTAAAAGACTTCCTTCTGCTGGATGGTGGTTTCACATGTAATTCCAGAAATTCTCCCAACATTTTTATCAGCTTCTTGAAATCTTGTATGTTAGATAGAATTTGCCATTTTACTTGATAACCAGTTTTCATTTCTTTTCCCTTATATTTGATGATATTTAACATTTAGAAAAAATTAGACTGGCCAGCCAGGCAAGGGTAGACATTATTGTAAAATAGAGACGGCTTATTTTGGGGAAGACTGTGCTAGTCTGCTTAGGCTGCATTGATAAAATGCCGTAGACTAGGCGCCTTAAACAACAGACATTTAATTTGTCACAATTTTGAAGGATGATCAAATGCCAACAGTTGGTTTCTGGTGAGACTTTTCTTTTTGACTTGTAGATGACTGCCTTCTCATTGGGTTCTCACATGGTCTTTTCTCTGTGCATACATGGAGGCAAAGAGATCTTTGCTGTCCTTTCCTCTTACATGGACACCAGTCCTAAGGTACTATGGTCCCCCTTTTACAACCTTATTTAACCTTAATTACTTATTTAAAGGTCTTATCTCCTATTATAGTCACATGGGTTAAGGCTTCAACATAAGAATTTTGAGGGAAAACAGTTTAGTCCACAACAGGGACTAACACTATGAATGCTCAAATTATTAATACATATGTTCATGTTATGACTATTTTTGCTTCTCAGTTCTGAATAATGTATACTTAGTAATAAATATCCATTACATTGTGATGTTTATTTCAACAGTTTCACTCCACGCTCTTTTCGTCCTCATGTGTTGTGAAATCAAATATAACTCTTATCTTTGTTCCTCTATAAGCATAATTCTATTTTTGTTTTTGTTTTTTCCTCTGCCTTCTTTAAGATTTTTCTCTTTGTTTTAGGTTTTCTGCAATTTGCATATGATATGCTCAGGTACATTTCATTCATTCATTCATTCATTCATTCATTCATTCATTTATCCTGCTTGGTGTTCTCTGATGAGCTTTCTGGTCCTGTGTTTTTATAAAGTTCTCTGTCATTATTACTTAAAATACTTCATCATCTTTTCTCTTTCTTCTAGTATTTCCATTATGTGTATGTTATTGAAATTACAATTCTAGCAAATTCTGTTTTTTATTTTCATTCTTTTCTCCTTGCATGTTAAATCACAGTTTCTAGCAGCATACTTCCAAGCTCACTGATCCTTCTTCAGCTGTATTCAATCTACTACTCAGCCCCCCAAAATCACTCCTCATTTCTGGTGCAGGTTTTTTTTTTTTTTAATTTCTGGCATTTCTTTTTGACTCTTTATTAAAGTTTCCTTCTTTCTGTGTATAGCACCATCTATTCTCTTTTTCCAATAGAACCCTAAACACATTGCTCCTAGTTATTTTAAATTCCTTTTCTGATAATTTCAAAATTTCTTTCTTATCTGAATCTGCTTTTCATTCTTGCTTTGTCTTTTTAGACTCTCTTCTTTTCTTCCCTTTTGGCATGTCTTGTAACTTATTGTTTAAAACTGGATCACAGCAGCTCATGTTAATAGGCCTTTAGTGTAAGGTTTGATATTAATGTGGCTGAGACGCGGACTGTGTTTGTCGATATCTTGGGCTTTCTCAGACCTAAGCCACTATTACCACACAGGAGGCCTGCTGCTGTGGTGGGCAAGGTGTGAAGGATGGGAAGCATTGCTAATCCTATGATTAAATCTCATTTTTTTTAGCAGGCGGCTATGTGTACGGAGGCTGTGGCCTTCACAGGTGTTTCTTAGCCCCCCACACCTTAGGTGAAATGGGAAGGTGAGGGGGACTGACGAGTTGGAGAAACGCCTTTCCTAAGCTTTCTGCCTGGAGAGAACACTCAGGGCATGTATCAGTGGTTATTTTTCTTCCGCCAGCCTCCTTTGGGTATCTTTTTTGGCTGTTTACCTGGAGAATCCAGTGGAGGCCCAGGATGCAAAAGCCCAGAAAAATGTGGGCACCTCCTTAAAGCTCCAGGAATTCCGCACTCTCAAGTCAGTGCTCACTAGCCTCTAGCAGTTCAGCAGCATTACTCTTCAAGTATTCCTACTAGTTTATGACTCCAGGGGCTTCCTCTGGTAAACCAATCTCTGTTGTGATTCTGTGGATTTGCTTATCTCTCCAGGTTTGGGGAAGCAGTTTGCCCTGTGACCTCAACCCTCTGATCTGTCCAAGAAAACCACTGATTTTTTTTCTTTTTCATCCTTTCTTACTGTAAGGGGAAGGTTGATGACTTTTAAGCTCTTTAGATGAATGTTGGAGCTGAAACCAGAAGTTATGTTGAAATTTTGCTTCCCAAGAGTTATACCAAATTAAAAATTACAGTGTACTAATTTGTCATAATAATAATAATGGGTAGCACTTGAGAGCTCACTCTGCATGAGTCATTGTGCCAAGTACTCATATGCCCAATTTGATAGAAATCATAGTTGAAGATATATAGTTTGGAGCTGGACTGCCTGGGTTCAGATCAGGCTTTGCCACTTATTATGGCTCTTTGGGAAGGTTATTTAACTGTTCTGTGTCTCAATTTTATCATCTGTTCATGGAAACAATAGTAAAACCTACTTCATGGAGTTGATATGAGGTATTAATGAAGTAACAACACATGAACAGTGCCTGACATACCATGAGTGCTATGTGTTTGCTTTTATTATGTCATTTAAGCCTATGATAATCCTCTGAAATAGATATTCTTTTTACAGAGGGGGAACAAAGTCACAGATAGTTTAAATAATTTGACTAAATGCTACTGAATGAACAGTCCAGATTCCTAAACTATTTCTGTGACTTGTAGGTAATATAGAAGAAAAATCTCCCTTCCAAATTCCCATAATTGGCCACACAGTTTCTACCACTTAATATAGTGCTCCTAGCCTGTAGTAATGGGGTTGTGCTATTTAGAAATTAACTTTTATGTGTGTATAACCCAAATATTGTGGGTTAATTACATGTATATCTCTCATGGCCTGGTTTTACTCTGCATATGTTTTGATTTGTTAAAATAGACTTTTTGGTAAAAAGTAAATAGATCTGAAGGACTCTTGCAGAGTTTCCATAATTTTCATTACCTAGTAAGTATTCAGTTTTCACAGGGCCACTTCTCAGATATCACTGTAATATTTTGAAATAACAAAATAATGCAAGCATATAGAGAGGTCCAGGCATTCTCCAGTCCCTCCATGAGTCCGTTCCCTAGAGAATCACAACATTTATTATTCTTATCTTAATTATCTCTTTTTCATCATGATTTTCTTTCCCATTGTTTTAATCTTTCTGTTTGGGTAAAAGCGTCCCTTTTAAATCAGTCATGTGTCTTTTTAATAAGCTCTGCTTGTACTGGTAATGGGAGTAACAGACACCAATAAGATTTATACTGTATGCATAAACAGTCAATATTTATACCATAAAAAACTTCCAACTTTCAAATGTCATTGTTATTTTTGACATAAGATACCTCTTTATCAAGTTTTGTGCTTACTGGAGGATTCTGGAGTTTGTTCTTCTTTCCCTAATATAGCAGACACTGAAAAGTATGGTTTTCACTCTTAGGCAAAACATAAAACCCTCTGTAAGAGGAAATAAAACTATCAAACTCTTCTGAGAGGGATTCCCACTTGGTGAATCTTTAAAAGCCCATAAATCCAGAATTATATTGCTTTTGATACAATTCTCTTTCAGGGATTCACCACCTTCCTCAGTCTGTTAAGTGTTGTATTAACCCTCTCAGACATACTGCACCCCAGTAGGATTTCCCTGAACTTTGGTAAAGTCACAAGATACTAATAGCTATTGCGTTCCAACGGATATTCAGACCTCCTTCCTGAACATTCACTACATCAGAATTTGACCCCCAATCTATGACTGCTTCAATATATATTTCGTAGTGAATTGAAGGAGAGAAGGCACTCAACAGTTTTCTTTTCTTTTTTTTTTTCTTCCAGAAATCATCACTATCATTCAAAAACCAAGAAAAAAACTGATTTAAATAAAAAATGAGATACTCGGGGCACCTAGGTGGTTCAGTTGGTTAAGTGTCAGCCTCTTGACTTCTGCTCAGATCATGATCTCAGGGCTGTGAGATGAAGCCCTACCTGAGGCTCCACTGGTTAAGATTCTCTGTTTTCCTTTTTCTCCCCCTGACCCAGTCCTGCTACTCACATGTACTCTCTTTCTCTCAAAAAAAGAGAGACACTATAGTGTGTGTGGAAGGAGGAATGCCCATACTTGCAGGAGCACATACACACATGTATGTGTGTGCACGTAATGGTACTTTAGCTAAGCAGAGGAATAAGGTTTTATTTTGTTGGTGTGTTGAGTTAGGTACCATCCTTCTTCCAACTTACCAGTTTGAGTCAGATATTTTGTTAAAGCTAATGTGTTTCAGGAGGCAACACACTTTCCCAACATATATATTTGAATTCATTAATTCATATAGGGGATCTCGGAACCCCTCATGAATAAAGGGTTGTAAATCTCTATCTAGTTAATGTTAAAACATGTGAAAAGCAATAAAAATGTTTGCTATGGACAAAGGAAGGTGGACACTATGGGGAGAGTTGATGAATGTCTCCTTCAAGAAAATGCCAGTGGGATTTCCTGAGAGTGAACCAGCATACTATAAAGAAGTATGAATCCTAGGAGTAAACTGCATTCAGCATTAGGACTTCATATCAAAGCGTAACCAGACTCAAGGGGTTTGCTGCTTGAGATGCATGAAATTGAACATAATCCAAGGGAATTTTGAAAGCAAATAATTGTTTATTTCTTGTTAAGAGAAAGGAGACAGGGAGATAGCTTTCAATGTACTATCCCCCTGTGGGGTCAGTACATGAACCTTTTATTCAGTGTAGGAGGGGGTGAAGGCAGGGAGCTTATATAGGCCCTTGTGGTTCCGTTCATTCCTTTTCTGCTTTTGTCCCTTTCCCTTCTCTCTTCTGCTGGTAGTAGCTTTTATTGCATCCTAGCTAATAAAAAGTTCATTTTTGTTGTTCATTTTTTTTGCTACCAAAAAAAGACCATAACTATTTCTTTACTCACCTGGTTACTGTGGAGAGGTGTGTGGGGGGTGGAGAAAGGAGAGAGAGAGAGTGTATTAATTAAAGAGCAGAGAGGAGCATTTTTAGAGTTTCAGCTGGTATCTTAAAGTGATGGTGATGATGGCTACAAATTTTCCTCAGTATTGAACGGTGTTTATTTTGACTTATCAATTAATTGCCAGTGAATTTGTTGGTCATTTGAAAGTACCTTTAGGAATTGTTTCAAAATATGTAAAGATGGATATTTCAGAAAAATATATAGAGTGTGGAATAATCAATTACGAGAGAAGCCTAGAGCAATTGGAAATTGAGGATTTAATGAAGAGGTAATGTCAATTTTATTCCTGGAGTTATGAAGCCATTTCAAAGCAGTTGTACACTGTAATATTTGAAACTATCATCAAAAGTGCCATCATAAGAAAAAAATGAGTTAAGCATTATGGATGACCCATTTTTATTTGCTTTAGCTGACTTCTAGCAGCATAGAAAGTCCACCTGGTATGTTTTCATGCATAAGTTCACTGACATCACTGTCATGCAAGCAGTGACAACTGGGCAGTTCATTCTTTTGTCATTGTTGCTTGAAAGTAATTCCTTTATCCACAAGAGATTATAATTCAGAAAGGCATCTCTCTGATCCACTGCCTGGGGTTGTGTTGTTGGAGCACCAGTTTTCTTGTCAACCAGACTTGAATTTAAATCTATGTACTAGGTCAGCAACATTGGATATGTTACTTGACATTTCTGGTATGCCTGTGTCTTTATATATAAAGAATATAGTGGAATAAAGTTTTCTAAAATACAAGGGCATCATTGAAGAATGAGCTTTAGTAAATTGTGATGCAGATTGGAATATGATGCTATTTAAATTACTTGCCTCTATCTTCCTGTAGACATCATTCGCAAGGGTTATGAAGTGGCATCATCTAGTGAAACTCTTGTCTTAATAAAACAAAGTTGTCTTGGCTACTTATTAGTCCCTCACGAGATTGTTGGAATTTTACACATTGAAATATTTTGTTTGTTTATGAAAGCACACAACTCTTTTTACTTTAGAGTTTTTCTGACATGTTCTAGCATTATTAGCATTAACTCTACATCCTCTGGTGACTTGTACATCATTTAAGTTTTCCTTATTTTCCTGCTATATCATTTAGGAAACTTTGAACCTGGCTGCATTCAGCCGCAGATGAGCTGGTCAGAACTGCCACAAATCTGATGTTGGGGAACATGCCATACAAATAGAACAAAAAGCCATACAATTTGTCTGGTAATGAGGGTTAAAAAATAGAATCAGTCAGTTAAGATGTTTCATATCAAGGGACGCCTGGGTGGCTCAGTTGGTTAAGCAACTGCCTTCGGCTCAGGGCATGATCCCGGAGATCCGGGATCGAGTCCCGCATCGGGCTCCCTGCTCTGTGGGAAGCCTGCTTCTCCCTCTCTCACTCCCCCTGCTTGTGTTCCCTCTCTGGCTGTGTTTCTCTCTGTCAAATAAATAAAATCTTTAAAAAAAAAAAA
>PITA01023840.1:0-27304 GCA_004023965.1 Spilogale gracilis
AACACTTAGCCAGGACTGCGTGGCAGCTGCCTGTGAGCGCAGCCCCCCGCCGCCAGCCTGTGTCCTCAGCATCAGCCCAGGCTGCCTCGCAGGGCACTGACTCCTGAAAGCTGGGATCGGCAGCTCTTTAACAAGCAAGTCACAAGTGAAAGTGAAGAGTTGCCCTGCTGAGAAGGGACATTAAAGTGGAGCTGATTCTCAGACAAGAGGAGCATTTCCCTGGCATAAGCCGTCTTCTGTTATCTAAAAGGACAAGCAAGCCATGTAATCCGAAGCCACTTCTATGAATCTGCTTTGCTAATAATGGGTAATCTGTTCAGCAACTACTCGATTATTCTGGAAATTCTGAGTATTTCTAGCAAATTTCTATAGGTGTAAACTATCTTCAAAAACCGTGAGAAAGGCTAGAGTCGCACACCCTGGTGGTCATCCCTTGGATAAAAGTCTCCTCTCACCAGATATACAAAACAAAAGGTGAGCAGTCATAAATGCACATGTGGTTTTCAACAGAATATCTTCTAGCACCTTAAGAAATTATTGGTGTATTTTCTTATCTATAAGCAACTTATTTTAAATTATGTATTTTATAGATTTTGTTCTGATAATCCTCTAAGGAAAAGTTGGTCTCTAGAAATTCAGAAAGAAAAAGAAAACATCATCCTGGAGAGGTTCAATCCTAAAAGAACAATACCAGAAATCCAGAAAAATGAACTTCCCAAATAACAAACCTGTATAATGCGGTCTTCACTTGTAATTTCAATTGCTTCTTGACTTTTCTCTAATGCAATGAATATTGAGTTACAAGCCCTTAATGGGTAGGAAAAAAAAAAAAGACTGATTAATGTAAATACTATAAAAAATACAATACAATCTGCGTTATTGGATTATTTAAATGTTTTTCATTTGATGATAAAAGCAACAAACGCTAACACATGAAAAAGGAGGGAAATATTAAAAAGCATAACAGAAAAAAGAAACACCTTCCACAACTGTGCTGCTTGGGACCATGACTATGCAGCACGGGCGCCCCCCCTCCCAGTGTGAGGACTTGGGGGGGATACACGCAGACCAAACTGCAGGCCCTCCCCCGCAGCTCTGGGGGCTTGTGCCCGGGACTGAGGCTCCCCCCTGAGGACTACATGGGAGAAGAGAATCAAGAATCCTACACAGAGCCCAACAGAAAGGAGGCAGTCAGTCATTTGTAGTTATTGTTTCTTTTTTTATATAAAGAAGAATATGTATTTGGAGTGAGGAAAGAAATTATAACAAATTACAAGCTTAAAAAGATGATAATCATACAAAATCAAAAAAAAAATCATGCAGTTAACCTTGAATGAGGAGGGGGTTAAGACTGCCGACCCCCATGCAGATAAAAATCTCCATGTAACTGTTGACTTCCCAGACACTTAAATACTAATAGCCTAATAGCCTATCCCTATTGAAGACCGGAAGCTTTACCCATAATATAACCAATCAATTAACACATATTTTGTATGTTATAGGTATTACATACTACTCCTCACAATAAAGTAAGCTTGAGAAAAGAAAATGCTAGAAAAACAGATCATAAGGAAGAGAAATACATTTATAGGTATTTGGTGAAAGAATCCACGTCTAAGTGACCCCATGTGGTTCAAGGGTCAATGGTAATCTTATTAATGACCTACCGGACATACTGTCCTCGCATCTTTTGTGGTAGGTTAACTGATCATATAGACATGGGTTTATTTCTGAGCTCTCTATTCTACTCCATTGATCTATGTATCTGTTTTCATTCCAGTACTGTAGTGTTTTGATTAATGTAGATTTGTAGTGCAGTTTGAAATCAGGGCCCGTGGCACCTCCAGCTCTGTTCTTCTATTTTGTCTCATATGAATACAATTACACCAGCTTCTTTTTTTCCAGCATGGAATATCATTTCCCATCCCTTCCCTTTCATTCTGTGTATATCCTTACTTCTGAAGCGAGTCTCTTGTGAGCAGGCACACAGATGAATCTTTTAGAAAATTATTAATTTCTGATTCAAGTATGATGCCTTTTGATCAGATAAATTAATCTATTTACGTTTAAAGTGATTATTGGGTAAGTACTTATTGCCATTTTGTTCACTGTTTTGTGGATGTTTTTGTAGTCCCTCTCTGTTCCTTTCTTCTCTTTCTCTCTGGTTTGATAACTTTTCTTACTGTTATGTTTAGATTTCTTTCTCATTTTCTTTTGTGTATTTGCTCTAAGTTTTGCTTTGTGGTTACCATGAAGTTCACATATGTTGTCCTATGTATTTAACAGCCTATTTTAAGATGGTAACAACTTAAATTTGAAATATTCAGAAAAATACATTTTTACTAAACCCCCGTTTTGTTTTTGATGTCACATTTTACACTATTTTATGTATCCCTTACCTATTGTAGCTTTCCTTAATTTTGCTACTTCTGTCTTTTAACCTTAATACTAGCTTTGTAAGTGATTAATCTGCTACCTTTACATTGATTGGATTTACCTTTCCAAGGGACATTTTTACTTTCATGTTTTTTTCTTGTTATTAACTAGTTAATTAGTGCCATTTCTTTTCAGCTGGAAGAAATCAGATTTTTTTTTTTTTTAGCAGAAACTCAGCAAGCCAGAAGGGAGTGCCACAATTTATTCAAGGTGCTGAAGGTAAAAAATCTGCAGTCAAGAATCCTCTACCTGACAAGGCTGCCATTCAGAACAGAGAGATGAAGAGTTTTCCAGATAAGCAAAAACGAAAGGAGTTTATCATCATTAAATCAGTTTCACAAGAAAAGTCAAAGGGACTTCTTTAGGCTGAAAAGAAATGGCACCGTTCTATTTAAAGTCATACCACAATTTATTCAACAAATCCCCCATGACTGGACACTTAGCTTGTTTCCAGTTTAGTTGTCTTATATGCCTCAGAAGATGAAACAGAAGAAAGTAGCCGCCTGCTTGTTCATAAGACACACAGACAGTATTAAGGAAACCAGCAGTAGTGATGCTTTCACATTATTCCTGGTAGTAAGAAACCATCTCACCAAGCAGAACAAAGCAGCTTAGGCAATAGAAAGGGGCTTTTATTTCTTGGTATATAGAAGCCAATTGATGAAGCGTGAATTATGTATCAATAAAGCTGTTATTTAAAAAAAAAAATCAAAACACAATGAGAAAGAAGTTCCCAGCTAGTATAACAAACTTAGAGTAGATGGATCTGTGAGAAGCCTCACTTGGTTTTATCATTCTTTTTTAAAATTTTTGAAGATTTGGTAAATAAAAAATAGTATATCATTCTCATTTTCATTTCTTTACTAGTGAAGCTGAATGTCTTTTCATGTTCACTGGCCATTAATATCGCCTGTGAAATGCACGATCACGCCCTTTTTAATTTTTTCTACTGGATGTTTCCATTTTTTAATGATCCTTCAAAGCTCTTTACATTACTGGGTTTTAACCTGTCTGTCCTATGTTATAGATGTATTCTTGCCAGTATGTTATTCATCTAAAAATGTAACATTATTGGGGTCCCTGGGTGACAGAGTCAGCTAAGCGTCCGACTCTTGGTTCTGGCTCAGGTCGTGACCTCAGGATCATGCGATCATAGCCCCACTGGGCTCCATGCTCAGCGGGGAGTCTGCTTAAGATTCTCTCTCCCTCTCTCTGCCCCTCCCGTTCATGTGTGTGCGCTCTCACTCCCTCTCTCAAATAAATACATCTTTAAAATAAAATAAAAATTAAAATGTAACATTATTTAAGGTTTTGAAAAAAACTTGTAGACAAGCTTAACATTTTTATAGTGTTTAATCTCTCTCCCTTCACCCAATCTGGTCTTTTATGCCATGCTGAATTTAAAAAGACTTCATCATCCAATTATATATGTGCACTTATATTTTTAGTACTCATGTAGCCCTAATTTTTAACATCAAGTCTCTTAAGTCACTGGGATTTATTTTGGGGCTGGGTGTGAGATCAAGATATAACTTAATTCTCCTTCCAAACAGTTAACAAGTTGTCACAATTCTATTCGCTGAAGAGTCTGCCCTTTTCCATGTTGGTTTAAACTGCCATGTTCATCATATGCTAAATTCTTAAATATACTCCAGTCTATTTCTACACTTTACACTCCAGTTTACTGATCTAGCAGTAACACAAAGGTGCTTGTTATAGCTTGTTGGCACATTTTAACATCCGGCAGAACAAGTCTGGATTTCTCCCCGCAAACTTGCCCAGCATCTGCCCCTTGCCTTCATAATGGACTTCTCCCTTGGCTGCCAGGTGGTGCAGAGAACAGAGCAGAGCAAGATGGCAGCTGGGGACAGAGAGGTAAGCAGAAGACGCACCACGTGCAGGCCACAGCTCACAGCTTGGACTTATCCTGAAGGTAATGGGGAGGTGGAGAGCAGACACACAAATGCAGAGGCCTGTTCCCGGGGTGTGGAGAATGACAAGGAGGAGTCAAGAAGGACGCAGGGAGACTGACTGATGGCTCAATAACCCAGGTAAGAGAAAAGAATGGCCTGAAGAGGAAGGTAAGTGGGCCTTTCTACAGATTCTCGGGAAGCAAAATTGATAGGACTGGGTGAATGACCGGAGTTGTGGACGGGTGAAGGAGACACAGTGGTTTCGGTCCAGGACCACAGGGGCGATGACGCTGTGTTCACTAAGCTAAGGGACTCAGGAAGAAAAGGTCAGAGGTTACAGTCAGATTTAACGGCGGAGGAGAGACAGTGACTACAGTTCAGGGAAGGCGGCTTACAACCTGAAGGTTTCCCTGCTGCCGTGTGCTGCTTCTGAGGTCTCAGATCGAACTCCCTGAGATCTCCCTGGGGTCAGCTGCTGCACCCTGACCCGAGCAGATGAGCTCTAGCGCCACTGACCGGTGAGGATGCTTTCCTCTCAGAGGGGCCAGCAGCCTCATTCGCTGTAGGGATGCTGCAGCGGCCTGCACCCGGAGGGGAGGACGAGCAGGCCTCGAGGCAGCCATCCACCTCGGTTTCCTGGCAAAGCCTGGCAGAACTCTTCTGGGCACGTGACTAGCCTTGAATCACGTCGCTTGTCGGAACTTCTCTGCTACCTCAAGCTTCGTCTCCTCTGATCTGTGAGGTACTTCTCTTTCCTGCACGTGGAACCCTGTGCTGGTCCCCTCATCTTCCTCCTCCAAGGCCTGACCCCCTTACCTCTGCCCTGGGCATACGCAAACAGAATCATTTCACTCTCCCCTTGATCTCCAGAAATATTAAAGAAGAGTAGACCACCCAAGGAAGAGACCCAGGATGACAAAGAGCTGTTGACTTTTTCCCCTTCTATCAAACTCATATCATTTTACTAATTTTTTGCTTTTCCTATGGTACAAGGAATTGAGTTTCTACTTATTTCACTTAAAAAAACAAAAACAAAAACACCTGTTGTTCAGGAGCAAATCACAAAGTGCTATCTGTGGAGAAGAGAATATGTCACCTAGTGAAGATAACTAGTATTAGTAGGTCTGGTGTGTGTATACGAGTTTGTTTTTGTAAACTAAACAGATAATTCAGTATTTACTTTTCCAGCCTGCTTTCTTATTTACATTCGTTTGGCGCCCCATCGTTAGGTGTGAGTCTCCATCACTAATGTGACCACTCGTTAGACGCCTGTGACAGTCTGTGTGGGGGGAGTGGCCTGTTCCCATTTCAGCCGGAGGTCAGCTGGGTGGGGAGAGCCACATCCCAGGACCTCACCGGCAGAGCTGCCCTGCGTGGTGGGGCGTGGGCATTCCAGAAATGGCCGGATTCGTTACCTGAGTTTGAGCTGGGACCGCACCTCTCCAAACTCCAGCTGGAGCAGTTCGTTGTAACAGGCCATGAGGCTGGGGTTCTCCACATACCTCTAAAAAGAGAAAGGAGACGCTGTGGATAAACAAATGTGCCTCTTTCAATTAATATGTCTATCAATAAAAATAACTCTTTAACACACTTCTCAAGTGGGTAACTGAAATCTAAGAAGTCCATCATCTTTAGTGATAAACAGGAACCGAGGGATGAAAACCTGTGGGTACCAGATTAGGTTTTAAGAAGGCAGGGCTTAAGAAGGCTTTGCTTGAGGTAAGAGGATTTTGGTTGTCTGCATGTCAGGCTCAAAGCCTACAACATGTAGAAGGAAAAAAATCTACTTGACTGAAGTCCTATTAACTTCCAGAGTATATTCCCTTATTCAAGCACAGTATTCGATCCTTGTTACAACTGTTCGGGCTCACAGTAAGCAAATGCACGCTTGCTCTTCTCTTTTGCATGAGGATTTCACAAAGATAACCCCCACTCAGGTGACATCTTCCGACACTCACCTCGAACCAGAGGGTGGCCCTCCAGAGGGTGGCCCTCCAGAGGGTGGCCCTCCACGTGAGAGGTGCTGGCGGAGCCATGGTTCCGCCCAGTGGCTCTTCCTGCCCTGCACAATGACTATCTCCTATAAGAACATGTACATAACAGAAGCATCTCAGCACAAAGTAAATGACCCGGTTCTGAGAGTGTGGACGCATTCCACCACCAAATTATGTTTCCAGGAAGCCTTCCTAGAAGTCACCGTGCTCTGTCGCGCAGTCCCACTCCGGTAGCAGAAATAGTTGGCGACACTTACTCACCCCTACTTCTATGACCAGTTCACGCATGGTGAATCTGCTGCCGGTGAGGAGGAGGCTGAGGCCTAAGACGCGGCGCCTCTGCAGGCTACCACCTCCAGCCCAGAGCCAGACCATCTGGAACACGGGCCGCTCAAAGAGCTCCTGCCTCTGCCCAGGGAAGGCGAATAGCCTTCCATGTAAACAGTGATCAGGATCTTGTCTGAGTGTCAAGCAAGCTAATCTATCCAGCCCCAGGTTCACAGCTCATGAACCACATGACCCTCCATGAGGCACCCAACCCTCCCGGGCTGACCCCCTCACTTGCAGAACAAGACTACCCTGCTGTAGCCACTGCGGGTGACCACGAGAACCAAGGGGGGCAGCGGGCGAAAGTGCTCAAACTTCGAACTGCTGTATGACCACAGCGGGCCGACTGCTGTCCCTGGGCACGGAGGGCCCTAACCCACAGGCCAAAACGTAGCCCTTCTCACTCACTGAAGTCTGAGAGGTGCCATGCCTACCAGCTCCCAGTGGCTGACAGAGGAGGGGAGCGCTGGCCCTGCCGTCCGTTCCTATCAGCCCTGAGCCCACGTCTACCCGCACCGGCACCTACTGGGCAGGAACAGGGAGGAGAGTCCTGGGCACAGTGCTTGTGCCACTGCCAGCAGACAAGGGGTGGGGACTGGAGCTGTCCAAGGGCCTGGCTGGCCTCACCTGCTCTGCAGGAGAGATCTTGTGACCTGGAGACACGTGAATTTATAAATGGCCTCCCAGGCACGCAACCATTTTTTCCACTGGGTATGAATGCATATAACCAAACTTCTTTTTCTTAAATAATTTTATTTTTTCAGTGTTCCAAGACTCATTGTTTATGCACCATACCCAGTGCTCCATGCAATACGTGCCCTCCTTAATACCCACCACCAGGCTTACGCCAAAGGCAGACCTCAAAGTTACAAAATAAGCACATGGGACCAAATGCAGAGCATCTTGCCCCTTTTGTCTCCCCCTCCCCCTCGCTACTTCTGCTTCTGAACATCCAGTCTTCCCAGCCTCTCTCCAACTTCACATATGTCCCAAAGATTCCACGAGGCATGTGGGGCAGAGAAGGACACCAGGTCCAGGGACACTTGGGAAATAGGCTGCTGCCCCTGCTCCTTCAACAGCAGCTAGCCTCCTCTCCCTACCGCATCCCACCAGAGGGGCTGGGCCATAAATCCTAGGGACTCCTGAGCAGACTCAAGCTCACTTTTCTGGAGCCTGTACCATAGCCACCTTGCTGGGCCCCACCCAGTGGTTCTCAGCCCCGGGCTGCTATTAGAATTACCTGCAATCTTCCAAACTAATACCAATGTGTAGCAGCCACCCAACACCACCTGAAGGGGCCTCTCCAGGGAAGCTCTCCAGGGGATTCTCACGCACAGCCAGTGCTGAGGTCCACCAGCCTGAACCTTCCAGATGGTAGCAAATGCTTGGCTGTCACCAAGTCCAACCAAGGAGGCAAGCAGGTCCCCATCCATCCTGAAATCTCGAACAATGGCGCTGACCCACAAAATCACCGATGGCCTGCCTGAAGACCAGGGCCCCCACTGCAGGGCTGGCTCTCAGGTCTAGGGCTGATTCAAGCGTTGGCACCACTGCCTAGCAGACATAAGACGGGAGAGTCACGGTGCCCTCTGTCACCTCAGTATCCTATTGTTACGTGAAGGTACAGGACCCTGCTTAAAACAAAGTTAGTTTTCACTTGCGGGCTCTGAGGACTGACCATTCACTTGACTTCGCCACCTACGTAACAGTGAGCCTGCTGTTTCCTCCTCGTTTGCCAGGTCACGTACCTCCACAATGACTACTTTCAAGCTTCTGGGCGTGAGGACGTGTGCCCAAGACGGTCCTGACACAGGCTTCAGGGGGCCCCTTGACCAAGCGTGTGGGCGAGATGGGGGAGAATGTGTGCATCAGCCACTCCTGCCTTTTCAAGTTAGCTTCATGACAGCTTGATTATACTAACAGACTGAGGTGTGCCACCCCTTCTCCCGGGAGGCTCCCTCCAGCCCGCGCAGTGTGCCAGGGCGCTGCCTTGTGGGGAATTTCAAGCTCACGCATTCGCAACATGCACCTACGCCCTTTCGAAGAGACCTCATGCAAATATAAAGCTTCGTGGCTTCTGGTGGCTGTCGGTAAGCACAGACTCCGAGGCAGCTCACATCATCCCCCAGGTTCCACTAGAAAGTGGGAGCTTCAGAGGTCCTTGCTAAAAATACACACACACATACACGCATACATACAAACGCACACATACACACACACACACGCACACATACACACACAGCCAGCTTTGAGGCTCAAGAGTAGTAACACGAAGACCCTCAGAGTTAGCTGGGCCAGTTTTTCTCCTTGTGTGAACGCTTTGCCCAGTAGGTTGGAGGGGAGCATGAGCTGGGATCCACGAGCAAGAAGGGGCCCACAGGCCCCACCGTGGGCTCTGGGCTCCCAGGAACACGCCCCGCCACACTGGCTCCTGGGGCTGTCCTCAGCCGACTTAGCACGGATGCCTGGGCGTGCGGCAAGGCGCTGAGGTGGCTGCCTGTCTTAGGAGTTGTCCAAAAAAAAGAAAAAGGGGGAAACGCATAACTAATAATAACCTACTATGTGCTTTTTATATAAAATTGTGTGTATATAAAGTAAAATCTTAAGTTCCGTATTACTGGATGTTATCATTGGAATTTGTGTTCTTTTTTGCCTGCATTTACTTGCTACCTTGTTCACTTATTACTAAGCTTTTATCACTTCATCTTAGAAATGTCATGTAACTATACTTAACCCAGTCCAGCAGCGTATCTCTTAAGAAAATGAGAGAAATCAGCACGTTCGCATGCGTTCGTTCGCATCCTTCTGTCACCGTGTCCTCATGGCTGCTTCACACCGCTGCGGCCTCTTCCTGCCGGCAGCCGGTCTGACCAAGCTGCTGTAAAGTTCTTATTTCCTCTCGTGAATCTGGAAGGTTTGTCAAACTTTTCTATTACTGGTTAGCCTCCTTCTCACTGATCTCAAAGGACAACAGAGATTTCTTTACTACTATTTGAAAACAAGACGCCAATCACCCCCAGAACCGACTATCTCCCAGAGAACAAATGTTCCGGTCTGCACATTTCCCAGATGAAAACCTCGGTGCACGTTCGCTGCCTGTTCCCCCTCCCGTGTTTGCTAGATAAAGCCCTGAAGCGCTTCCCTCCACCTCCTCCCCACAAACCTTGAAAACGCCTACGTTCGGGAAGACAGTAGAGGACTGAGAGGCTGACCTATTGTACAAGTTGTTCTTTGGTAGGTGCCCTCTGTCAGAAGAGGCTTATACGCATCAGTCTGTGTTTCTCATTTTAGCTCAACCATGACGCCTAGACAGATACAGATCACGTTTGACTTACATTTCATATGTCCTCTAACCATAAATAAAGCTCTACGGCAGGCCGTTCACACATATGCACACCTGTGTGTGCGCACACACGGGGGAGGAGAGGGTGCAGAGACAGGAGGCGGCAGGCGGGCTCGGCCGGTTCCCTGCTCCCCTCTTCCCTCCACTTCATCCCTCCTCCCTCCTCTTCAAGGTTCTGTTGTATCAGTGCAGCCCTCTCTCAACTGTTTGCCTCCGACAGGGCATGTGAGGGAACAGGACTCTGAATTTTATGCCCTGCTGGGCGAACAAGGCTTTGGCGAGGCTTCCTTCTCCCACTGTTATCTCTGATCAGACTAGACATTACTATGGCTGTTTCATGCAGTGAATGTGTGCTTATACTCACCCCCATTCCCAGCGCTTTCTGCCTCCATTCCTTTTTGCGTTTCAAGACTCCGCTTGGGAATCACCTCCTTCTGCTTGAAGCACACCCTGCACAAACTCTTTCCATTTCCATACTGCCAAAAGTCTGTTGGCCTCATCCTTAAAAGCCCTCCTGCTGGGGTTACCACTTAAGGGGAGCAGTTATTTTATCACCTTGAAAGTATTCTCCCACAATTTTCTATTTTCCATGTATCATTGCTGAGAAGCTAGCTGTTGGTCGTCATTCTTCTGAAGGTCATCTCTCTTTTCTGGCGAGATTTTCACTATGCTGTGTCTCCTTTGGATTTGTCGGAATTTCTCAATCTGTGGACTAGTCTTAACATCAGTTCTGGAAAATTATGTCCGACTACTGCCCCTGCCGTTCTCTTTCCCGTCCTCCTGGAACTCCAGTTAAACTATACACTCTATCCTCCACCCTTCTTAACCTCCCTAATTTTCTATTATTGAATCTCTGTGCTAAGTGCTGGATAGCCTTTTCAGACCCACTACATTTTAAAATTTTTAGTTATAACGTGTTCATTTCTCAAAACTCAACTAGGTCCTGCTTAGAATTTGCTACATCACTTTTTACAGTCTTCCTGTTTCTTGTAGACATTTGCAAGCTTGCCTTTTATTCCATACATATCATAAGCATAATTCCTTTATGGTTTGAGTCTGATAATTCTGGTGTCTGTGGGCCATGTCTTTCCCCTGCTCGTTCTCCCTCGCAATGCCTCATTCCCCGGGGACCGGTCAGCTGCTGGGGAGTGCTGCCCGCTGCCTCTGCGGCCAGAGACGGAGCTGTCTTGCTCTGGAGAGGATCTGCATTTGCTTCTGCTAGGTACCCAGGGCTACGGCCTGCCCCCCAGAAACACTTCAGACTTAATTTGTGACCAAGCTGGGTGTCTTGACTACCTCCCAGATATAAACTGAAGCCACAGGTCTGCCCCAGGATCAGCCTTACATAAGTTCTCCCCATCGGGATTCCCAAGGCCCACTGGCAACCCGCTGACCAAAGCCTTTAGAAGGCTTCTGGCTTAGGGAAACCCAACAGATGAGCGCTGAGGGCGGGGAGGGGTCATGTTTGGGCTGCCTCATTTCCGGAATCTCTGAACTGCCTTTCAAGTCGCGCGTGCACATGTCAGCGCTGTGACACACACCGTACGGCACACGCCTTCGTGAGTATGCCATGAAAGGGGTTTTATGATGTTTAGACGACGTTAGCAGGCGTAATTTTGAGACAGCAAAAATGTCAAGTGTTGTAGATTATTAAGATTACCAAGGTCTAAAGTTCAACCGAACCGTAACAGCACAATAACAACAAAGTTTATTCTTCAAATGAATTTAAAACTTTTGCTGGCTCTCAACGGAGATAAAACTTTATTTCTCCTGCTGAATTACACTTGCATAACCAAGAAGTGGATACGTACCCTTGTAAAGCCAGCAGCAATGAGGGGCATCACAGAGGACTCTTCTCTATCCGTCCTTCAGAAGAACAGAGTGAAGGGTTAGAGACCGTTTTTACCAAAGACCGCTTACCTCTTTATTCACTAATTTACGTCCTACTAGGACGGCTGTATGTTAAATACTTTCCCCAGTGAATTAGTTTAATATACCAATCAGAAGTATAAAACTGAAAACGGTTCTGTTTTAGTCCTGTACGCTGCTTTCTGGCAATGCTTGAAATATGGAGAATCTGCACTAGCGGCCAGAAAACAGAAGTAACCGCGTATCTATTTGATATGTAAGGATTTTAATTTAAATTCTTCCCCATTTTCTTCTACGTGCAGTTTCTTAAAAAACAAAACAAAACAAACAAACAAACAACTCTTCTCCCCCAAAAGCTCTGGAAAAAAGTTTAAAGGACAAAGAATCCTGTCTTCTATCTACAAAAGTATACAAGCTAAATAACACTTATTTGAATACTGCCCTTCTCCTAATGTATTTCTATCCTTCCTTACCTCTAATCTCAGACAAAATATAAGACTTCCTGTTTATATATGAATCAAACCTTCATAGATACTGGGCATCAGAAAGCCCTGGGGAGGTATCCCTGGGTAATATTCATATTTTTAGGAATAGAAGTCTCTCGTGGTTTGCCTACTTCTAACATGAACGGCAGTCCAAAATCACTAAAGCTCACACGAGAGCAGAAACTCCCACCAGGGAGTTAACTAGTGAAGTGAAAGAAAACAAGAAAGAAGAAAATGCCAAACTAAAAAGAGCCACACCTGTCATAGCCCACAGGCTCGCAGGCCCCTGCTAAGGGCAAGCATGACACTGACACCTGAACTTCAACTTCAAAAAAAATGACTGCTTACCTGCGTACTACACCAATAATAATTGTGTTTTCAGAGAGTTCTGATGATCTAATAGACCTTAAAAAAAAAAAAAACAAATTTTAAAATAAAGCAATTCTTAAAAAAAATAAATACACTGAATCTCAGTAGAATGATTAAAGTTGGGGAGAGGTTGAAGAGGGAGCAAGTCACAGTCTGGCTTTACCTTCTCAGCTACTTGATCTTCCTCCCTCTAGGGCACAAGCTCCACTCAGCAGACAAAGTAACCCTAACGCTCCTGGAGTGCAGACCTAACAGCTGGCTGAGACGCTGGCTGAGACGCTGGGCTGCTACTCAGTGTGGCCTTGGTTAATCCCAGCGGCCTCAGGTGGAGATCGGTCCCTACTTTGGATTGACTTGGATTGACGTGACTGGGGTTAACTGTCTCTCCCTGACAAAGAGAAACATGAGCACACCTGCCTTACTGCAAGCTAATGGCCACGGTTACAGTGGGGACAAAGCCCAAAGGTCAGCTCCCTAAGCAGTACAAAGATTTCCTAGTTAGGCAAAAACAGTAGCAACAGAAATTCAAAACTAGGAAATGCAAGATGTTCTAATCCATCAGAAAGAAGGGAACGGCCACCTCACGTAAAGAAGTAAGAATGGAGGGTTGGGGAGGAGACCCGGGGCGGTGCCGCAGCACTGGAATTACCAAGTGGAGTACGAGGCTCCCCACAGAGAGAGCATTCAGCCCTTCTGGAGAAGCCCCTTCCCAGGAATGAAAACCCAGGCAGGAGATCAGACAGGGTAGAAAGATCAGAAAGGGCAGAAATCAATGGGACCCAGAGGCGGAAGAGGAGGAGGAAGGGGGGGAGGAGGAGGGAGAGAAGGAATGGCTCCACTGGAGATGGGCAAGAGTTCACCCTACATTGGGGCGGGGGGCAGGCGAGACTCCGGAGAAGATGAAGATCTGGAGCCATGCCACAGGAAGAGGGGAAAGGCAGCCCCAGGCTGAGAGGGAGACACACAGGATGGCGGCTTCAGCAGGAGAACAGAGTGACTTCCCAGACGGCCCCAGCCACATCGGAAGTGTGCTAGCCTCCTAGACAGTGTGTCCCAGCTGGGACAGAGAAGAGCCACGGCTTACTGCATGACTTCTGTTCTGTGAGTTCAAGAACCAGAAGCACCCCGAGTCACAGCAGAGAGCCACCTGTGTGATTGTCCCAGCTCTCCCACGGGTGGCACACAGCGTAGTCTTCCCAGACACATCCGAGGGCATCAACCCAGCATACACCACAGATACCTCAGTTTGGGAAACTTCTTCTGTAGAGGGCCAGATGGCAAGTGTTTTAGGCCCTGTGAGCCAGGCAGACCCGCAAAGCCCTCCACCCTGCCACTGAGGCGAGAAAGCAGCCGCAGACGGTGCCTGCATGAACGGCGTGGCCGCGTCCTCCAGCGCAGCCCTGCCTCTGGGCCCTGGGGCTTCACTTTCTCAAGGCTGAGTCTAAGGCAGACGCAGACTGGATGTGGGGGTACAGAAGTAGCTCAGGGGGGACAGACACGCAGCTCTAGGGACAAGCCAGTCGCTCTCGTGGGCCGTGCGGCTCACAACTCTCTGTCCCCGTTTCTGTTTCTCCCAGTGCCCAATCCATTCCTCCAGCTCCGTCTGCCCGTCGACGCCAGAGGAAGCCAACCTCAAGGTGCCACGTGGCTGCCGTACTGGAAGAGCCCTCCTGACAGGTCACCGTGGGTGTGCCGACCAGGTGCCAGTCCCCGGTTCCACGAAGGCCTCCCTGCCTGAGTTGAGCCACACTCTCCTTCCTGGAGCAGGGCCTAAGGGAAAGGCTGCCGAAGTGTGCAGGGGACTGGCACAGTGGGCACTCACTCAGACAAGGCTAGCTCACTTCTCAAAGCCGCGGGCTGCTACCGAGCCTCGCCCAAGTCTCACCCAGGCAGAGACAGGCACTCACACATGGTACTTCCGTGACTTCTGAGGGCACCGTACTTATTCTTGTGCTCCAATCTCTGTCGTATCACAAAGATCTCAAGAAAGAAAAGGCGAACTTAAGTATGCAGTCAGCTATCTCAAACTAGCTCTCATCTTCGTAGATGAAAAACAGAGATCTGAGTGGCATAAACAGCAAGTAGGTAACTGTGCAGATGGGCTCAGGAAGTCGTTCTGGGTAACTTGCTCAGGACACAGGAGTGAGGGTGGGCACTGAGCCACTGGCAAAGCAGAAGGGAAGGCCACGCAAAGGAGGGCTAACAGTTATGAAAAGGCAGAGATGTACTCCTGACTTTTTCTGGTCCATAAAGGGGAAGAACGGACTAGAAAATAGAAATATAAGGAAACTGGGTTGGGGACAAACAAACAAACATAATAAAACACCTTTACTTTAGGATTCAGGAAAATGAAAGAAATGACTTGGCATCATCAAAATGCATACCCAGGTGTTAGGAAGGCAGGTTTCGAGAAGTCAGAAAAGAGAGAGGGCTCGACTCTCTAGCACAAGATTCTGAAAGACTGCAGAAGCACACTGGGAAGCTCTCAAACCCTGCTAGCCGGTTAGCACCAGGACTTCACGGGGTTACCCATAAGGGAAAATGCCAAACAACAGCGGCTCGAGCAAGATTCTTCCCCCACGTTGAAGATGCGGAGGCCGGCGTTCTGAGGCTGCGATGGCATGCGGCAGCCTCGGGAGCCCAGCGCCTCCCAGGTTTCCCGATTCTTGCCTCCATGTGGTTTCTTCCTTGTGGCCCGAGGCGGAGGCTACGCTCTGGCCACAACACCCACAATCCAGACAGCAGGACACTTCCCAGAAGACGCACAGGACATTCCCACTGGCCAGCTGCAAGAGAAGCTGGGGGGCACGCCCATTTTCTAGGCGGCCAGAGGCCCCACTAACACCAGAAATTCTATTATTAGGAAAGTAGATGTGGGTATGGGGGGCAACTACCATTCTCGAGACACACTGGCAGCTACAAATGAATCTGGTGATGGTCTCAACACAAGCCTGGAAGGAAGGCCAGGGGACAGAGGCTTGCTGCAAAAGCACGGCGAAGCCCTTCAAGGAGTTCAATTTTACAATGACTCCGTTACTTCACTCTGCCACTGTTCCCTCCACCGTGTGGAATGAGTCTCAGATGGGAAAGAACCGAATTTACCACGGTAAAAAGGAGCCCTGGGCCGAGGTGAATCCAGAGATGATCGACGGCATCCAGCACCCAAACTCAGTCTTGCTCCTGCATTCCGCCTAGATCTAACCCTGCTGGTGCCCTCGGGGCTCCCGTGCAGGGCTCTATCTCCCCCACCTCCCTTGACCAAGTCTTCCCTTTCATGAGAGCCCTGCTCCTGGTACACAAATGAACGGGTCTTCACTTCTCCTGAGTACCCGAGGCATAGGTCTTCTAAAATGTTCTTTGGTCTCTTGTGGTGAATCATTTTCTTAGTCTTCAAGGCTATTCTTTCCCCTCTGTTATCTGGCAGCTTTTTACAGCTTTTATCCTGGTCATTCATCCTTGATGGAGGTGAGATCAACCCTAGTGGGAGCCTGCCGCAGAGAGGGTCGCAGAAGCCTCCCTTGCACGCCTTTGCTAGGCCCTTGGAGGGGCGGTCCTCCTCCTCCTCGGTCTGGGCCTGTGAACCAGGGCATCAGACGCAAGCGTCTGCTCAGAGTGCAGCCCACGGGCAGACAGAGGCAAGCTGCACGGCGCGGACTCCCAGCTGGCTCTCTCCCTCTAACCACACCTGAGAACCGACGCAGTCTGCTGCTCAGAAACCACAACACACCAAGGGCTGTTCTCATGCTGCTCAGGCTTTGGCCCCTCCTTGGAACGTGGTAGAAAAACTCAGGTCTCTGCCCATCTCCCTCTGCTCTAGGTCTTGGGGATCGTGGTGAAGACGGAAAGTGAAGAACGAAGAGGCAGCAGGGACGGGGGGCTGCGGACAGGGCCCTGGTGCTCAGCTAAGGCAGAGCTGGCGGTGGCTCTGGTCGCACAGCTCTGGCGTCCCGGGCTCGGCACGACAGACGCAGAGCCTCCTCCCATCTCCTTCCTTTGGGTTCAGTGGGTCCTTCAGCTTCAGGATCAAGCATGCGGAGGGCGACTGGAGAGCAGCCCCTTCATCAGGCCCCACGGTATGAGAGGGAGAGAGTGGGAACCCCGGCCACCCTCCGTTCTCCCAGCTCCTGACAGAACTAGGCCTTACCTTTGGCTTCTTAATTGCTGTGGTCCGCTTCCGTCTGTCAGCTTCTAATCAGCCACAAGGCGGCCTCCAACAGCCTCACCAGTGACTGACGCGCCTTGGCTCCTCTGCCCTGCAGCCAGCAGCCGCGGCCCCAACGCACCCCTGCACAGGCCACGTCAGTGCCTCAGCTGCCTACAGGCTCAAGGGCGAGCCTTTGGCTCAGCATCTAAGGCCCTCATGATGGGGCTCCTGCCTGCTCCTCCAGCCTTCGCCACAGCCGCGTCCCATGCCCGCCCGGCCCAGCAGTCGTCCACACCGGGCAGAGCAGCCCCGCATACCTGCCCGCTCGTATACACACCGCTCCCTCCACCTGGAGGGTTCTTCCCACTTTCCTTTCTTTCAAAACCCCTACACATCCTTCAGGACTCAAGCCAAATGACCTCTGCCTGACACAGGCCCCTGCAGCACTCTGCACGTGCCCCCTGTGGGCACCCGGAGCCCGCGCTGAAATCGCTCACTTGCCCTGCCAACTAGAACATTCGCTCTTCGGGGGCAAGAACCACGTCTTACTTCCCTGCGCAGCACCGGTGCCAAAGACAGTGCCCAGAAAGAACCGAGAAGACTTGTGAAGTACAGTTCCTCAACCGGTGGATTTGGAAATATCACAGACACAGAATATTTAGGCTTCAGCAAGGCATCTGATAAGGAGTGTAAGGAGTTCCAAATGTCCCCAGGAGACAGATACAGACAAATGCTAGTCGTTTAGATAAGCCGGCAACTGATAAAAAACCCTTCATAGATAGTATTGATTAGGTATCCCAAAAGGAAGAGGAAGGAAAGGACAGCTCTCTGCCAGGGCTGAAACCTCATGAGCTGTATAAGCCAGCAGAGGGACAGAGGGCATGTGAGCGAGTTCAGGAGGGAGAGCCTGGAATGACTCCTGGAAGGAACAGTCCATAGTGGCCAGGTTTCCTTAAAGGGGTGATCTTTAAACCAAGCACAACCAGAATCGAGATGAAAGTGACTTAGGAAACTAAATCAGGGCCTACTCTTGCCTCTAGAAAACTCACTAACTATGGCACAAGCCCCCCCACCCCCCAACGCCGCCCCCTGCCACAACACACACACACATTCTCAGCCAACAAGATGGAGGTCATGTGGGAGAACACAGGCAGCAAGAAGAATCAGAGCTTCTTGGCCGAGGCTGTGACATTCCATTCAGAGGCTGGAGTGTGAAAGCACACTGTGGGGAGACGCCGAGAGCAGGGAGGAGGTGCTCCCTCCAGGAAAGACCATTCCTGCCCTCCAATGCTGGAAATCTGGGAAAGGGGATTGAGTTGGGATCAGCAAGAAAGAACTCCCATGTCTCAGAGCTTTCCCTTGGGAACCCGCCCCCCCAAGAGAGGCTGGATGTCGGGGGTGGGAACTTAGTGGAAGACATGCACACGGGACAATCTATGCTTCTCTGAAACTTCCTATGAAGCCACCCAGCTCACACACTTTGATCTCCTGCAAGTACTATAAACAAGGCACACTCACCTAACAGTAGAAGACAATTGTCAATTTTTTATAACTTTAAAAACACCTGGACAATTTTATTAGCTCCTGTTGCCATCATCTGCAGGTGATGGTTATAGTTAGTTACAGACTGGGTTTCATTTTAACCCGTAATGGTTTTTATTCATATAGCTATATTTACTGTTTTAAGCAAAGCAAAGTAAAACAAAACAGGAAGATCAGTCCGAGAAACAACGGTATTCTTATGTCTTACGTATTTTATGCGCACGGAAGGCAGCTCAGAAGACGGTGCATCTTACTTGGCGTACCTGTGCGCCGCTCCTGCTGCCGCCGCCCCGCCGCCGCGCCCCGGCCCGCGCCCCAGGCTCACCTGCACAGAGCCTCTGCGTCCAGCTGCCGCGGGTTTCTGTGGTCGATGATGATGATGTCGTGATGTTTGTCCAGGAAACAGGCAAGCACGGCCTGAGCCTCCTTGGCAACTGTGCACTCAAACCCTGCTTTTTCACATGCCCTGCAGAATCCGTTACACTGGCTGTCTTCTTTGGTAAACACTAAAAGTACCTGAATCAAAAAAGAGCAAACACTTTAAAAAAAAAAACAAAAAAACAGCTGTTGTTAGAATGGTCATTTCTTAACATGCTGCAGAAAACTCCCAAGTGCTCTCAAGGCAAGTACACAGATGTGAACACAACAATCTGTCGACAGAAATCCTCCTCCACGTAACTCACGGGCATAATCACTCAGCTCCCCGAAATGGGTGCTGTTTTATCTCTTGTCTGGAAGTCCAAGTGCACAGGTCATATACTTATTCTTTTGCTAATAAGCCCACTGGCAGAACTCAACAAAAGCTTAAGCACTTTATCTTCGTTTATTTATTTATTCACTTTATCTATTTCAATTACGACACACAAATACTTATTTTATTTTATTTTTTATTTTTATTTTTATTTTTTAAAAGATTTTATTTATTTGACAGAGAGAAATACAGCCACAGAGGAAACACAAGCAGAGGGAGTGAGAGAGAGAGAAGCAAGCTTCCCGCCAAGCAAGGAGCCCGATGTGGGACTCGATCCCAGGTCTCTGGGATTATGACCTGAGCCAAAGGCAGTCGCTCAACCAACTGAGCCACCCAGGTGCCCCCTTACAGAGGTAGAAGGAGAAGGAGGACGGAGCCCTGATGTGGAGCTCAATCCCAGGACCCCAAGATCATGACCTGAATCGAAGTCAGATGCTTAAGCATCTGAGCCACCCAGGTGTCCCAAATACTTAAAACTTTAAATAATATATTTAACTGTTTTGACTCAAGATTTTATGTAATTCCTCCAAATTAAAAAAAAGTTACTGTGATGATAAGAGACTTCAAATAACCCAAATGTAATATGTCATAACTAGCTAGGTAATCCCTCAACCTCCCTTCCCTCTGGAAGCCACCAGATTGTTCTCTATAAGTCTGCTTCTGCTTTTTGTTGGTGATGGTGGCTTATTTTTTTTAGATTCCACTTGTAAGTTAAATCATACGATATTTGTCTTAGGGGAAAGGGATTAAAAGGTAAACTTCCAAGGGTGCCTGGGTTGCTCAGTTGGCTAAGCGTCCGACTCCTGATTTCAGCTCAGGTCATGATCTCAGGGTTGTGAGATCAAGCCCCCGGTCTGGCTCCACACCCACCACGGGGCCTGGAGCCTGCTTAAAATTCTCTCCCTCCCTCTCCTTCTGCCCCTCCCTGCAACCCCCCTGGCCCTTGCTCTCAAACACACAAATAAATAAGGTGAACTTCCAGTCATAAAATATATATGACCTGGGGCTGCAATATATGGCAGGGAGAGTGTAGTTAACACTATGTAACATTCTATGGTGACATATCGTGACGGTTACTTCCTAAAGTATCTAAATGTTCAATGACTGTTGTACACCTGAAATCAGTATGATATTGCAGGTCAACTGCATTTCAGTAAAAATTAATAAAGTTCTGATCGACAGCAAATGACAAAAATAAAGAAAACCGTCAGTTAAGCAACAGGCACAGCAGCAGCCCCAGGGGCGGCACCTGTGCCTCCGTGCTCGCTGTGCCCTGGCCTGCATCAGGTGAGGCCTGCATCTGCCGCCTCTCCCCTCTCCAGCCAGGGCCCCCCCCGTTCCATCCCTCAGACCCAGATGGACTCGTGAGGACAACAGTGGTAAGGTGGAGGTGGCAGCCTGCGAGAAAGACGGCAAAGCTGACAGAGACTCTGTCCCCAAAGGCTTAGCTCCTCCTAAGTTTACCCAAGTGCACAAGCACCACAAATACAAAGAACTGAGAGGGCACCTTTCTGCCCGTCCTAACAGTAGACCTGGTTCGTGTGCAGGAAGCATCAAATAACTCTGGAGCTCAATTTCAATAGCTTATGTTGTCTAATATTTTGGATTTGATCATTTAAATATTGTCTGATAGAACTGATTCAGGAACACAGAAAAGACCATGCTTTTGCTTTTTTATACTGGAAAACTTCAAACCTATAGAAGGGCTGTGAGTGCAATGAACACTAGTGGGCCCTTCCTCTATTTCCACCAATTGTTGAGATTTTGCCCCCTTTGCTGCCCCATCCCCCCACAACTATGCACATTCTTTTATTGCTGCACCTTTCAAAGTAAGGTGCATACATGTGTGTGTGTTCAAGAAAAATACATTCTCTTGTTTAACTGGAGTATTATTATCAGCTTCAGGGATTTAACGTTGATCCAATACTATTAACCAAAAGAGAAAACTGTTTTCACTGTTAGGCCCTCTCCCTCTTTAAAGAAAATCAATATGAAAAATCACAGCGTGGCTTAGTATTACCTGGAGTTGATCTGGATGAAATCTCATGGGGCCAAACTGCACATCAGCTACTGCTACCTGTAAGAAAAAGGTATGCTTAAAAAAAAATTTTTTTTTAAAGATGAGCTCACTCTAAAATTTGTCTCTCTAGTCAGTGCCAGAGATAAAAGTGAAATTTTTACTCCAGAGAAAAATTGCATAAATTAAATAGTCACTACACAGAATCCCAGGGATCTCCCTGTAAGCCGCAGGAAAGGTGCAGAGCAGGGAGGGAGAAATGAAATGAATGTGACCCTGGCTCTGCTTTTTCTCGCCATGTATGACTTCAAGTGACATTAAGTGAATTAGCCTTTTCTCATTTGTTACAAAGATCAAATGAGTTTACAATACAAAGGGCCCCTAAAAATTAGACACTGAATGAACACTGATTCCTTCGCTTTCTCCCAATGGACAACGAAATCTTACATCAAGAACGACACATACGTAATGAAATCCAGCAGTCAGAATCACGCGACATCAGAGCCAAGGAAACCCCACTGAGAAGTGTTAACACTTTCATTTTACGGAGGAACACAGTGTTTATCAATAATCACTTACCTATTTGAGAACTTAGCACTAAATGACACAGATAAATACAACGCGGTAACCACATCCCAAGAAGTACTAACAATCATAACACCGCTGGAGGGGCTTAGCGAATACTGGGCCTTACGCTAACTGCTGGACGTATGTTATCTTGCTCAGTCTCCACAGCAACACAGCGAGGTTTACGCTTGGAAAACAGGTTCTAAGTATCTTGTTTAAGGCCGCAGAGGCAGCAAGTGGTAGCGGGATGTCACTGCAAACCCAGAGCCACTGGAAGGTTTGGGCTCTCTGTGCACTGCATGAGGGAGCCCGAGAGAGGAAGAACACAGGAAATACTGTAGGGAAACACAGCCCTGAGTGATGGATGCTGGCAATGAGCTGCTACCCTGCGGAGCAGACACATTACTGCAATTTCCCCAGAAACACTGTAGGTACTAAAGGGATCCCCAGGCCTCTGGGTGATGGTATGATTTCATGGCAAACAAAAAACAAAAACAAAAAACTGCAGCGGAAGACCTAGATCTGTAAGCTTTCCCACAAGGTACTTCCTACCTGGTGGCCCACCTCCCATGTCTCCCCTAAAGTGGCAATCTATCCCACAGTAAACACATGGGACAAAGCTTGCTCGGTGATGGGGGACGTCCATGTTTATTTCTCGCTGCTAGAGCGGATGTCTACCAACTATGGGATACCAGCTCAGTTTCTGATCTGCTCTGTAACAATCTCATCTCTTGGAAGGCATGAGAAGAGCGAGGGCTGCTACTACTCCAGACCTAAGACTGAGGAGGACTCTGTGACAGGGCAGGGAGATGGGAGAACAGACCTCCCCCAACACCATTAAGAAACCCCTGCACTGTGGAGCTGCAGGCACCAAAGCCAGCAATCTCGAGATGATCCGAGAAGGCCAGGAGAGTCTTCAAAAAGAGCTCTGGTCCATACAATCATATGCTCACGGTGCACTCAGGAGAAGCAAGAGGCACCGGAGAGACCCATGTGAACAAAGAGTCGTCTGTTGGTTTTTACAAAGTTTAAAGGAATGAATGAAAGTACAAGGAAGGATACAGACCCCTGCTTGGAGAATGCAGTGGACCTACTCAGGAGAAAGAAAGAGAAGAAAAATCATTTCGCTAAATTTCTACAGCAAAACGACAGTTTGGTGGGGGAAAGCAGAAGACTCTGGAGTGGGAGGCCCGCTGCCACGGCCCAAGAGAAGGTAGCAGCGAGGTAGTGCTTGGGTCCCTTAGGTGAGTGGGGCGCGGCAGCCTCAGACAGAGGATTCTTAGGAGATTGGCTCTGAAGGGTCAAGTAGATAGAAAACTATCAAAGAAGCAAGAATTTTATTGAATAGTATAAAAACGTATGATACACTAGGTCACAAAGAAAACCTTAAAACACTTGCTAAAAGTAAAAATAGCACTATTTTTTTTTTGAAGATTTTATTTATTTGACAGACAGAAACACAGTGAGAGAGGGAACACAAGCAGGGGGAGTGAGAGAGGGAGAAGCAGGCGTCCCGCTGAGCAGGGAGCTTGATGTGGGGCTCGATCCTAGGTCTCCGGGATCATGACCTGAGCCGAAGGCAGTCGCTTAACCAACTGAGCCACCCAGGCGCCCCTATTTTTATTTTTCAATCATAATGCCATCAAACCAGAATGAGCTTAAGCAAAATCAACAAACACCACTGCCCTGAAAATTTTTTAAATATTAACGTGCAGTTGCCTGGTCAGAGAGGGAAATGCAAATTATACCTATAGGTTATCTGGATAATAATAAAAATCAGAATAACATGTAATGAAACTTACAGGCAACTGCTAAATTTTACTCAAAGGCAAGATTCATAGCCTTAAATCCCTTTGTCACCAAATAAGAATTAAGTACATTTACTAAGCTTTCAAGTCACTAAGTTAGAGAAAGTCAACAGTACAAACTTAAGGAAACCAAGAGGAAGAAAATAAAGGTAATAATAAAATTTAAAAATGATACCTAGCAAAAAAAATGATAACTAGCATGTTTAAAGAATACATGTGTGTGTACACACACACACACACACACACACACACACACACACACACACACACACACAAAATATAGTGTTGGATTACAAGCTGAGGGATAAGATAAAAGTATGAATGGCTCAGGGCAAGGCTTATTCCTCCCAGGAAAACAACTGTGAGCACACGGTCCACAAGTGTGGGTGAAATAACTTTCACAGACAAAGGACAGTATAACTTGATGATCTCAACTTGTAAAAATAACTCACTATTGCATTCATTTTAAGAAATAAAAGAAGTTACAGATTTTTTTCAAAATTATTAATTCTGTCTCAGTATGATTTTAAAGATATCTTTTTAAAACATTAACATTTCAACAATTCTATTTTACCCCCGAACACTTACTTTATTTACTTAACTAGATCGCACTTTAACCTTACATCCTGCCCACGGGGTATATCCGGCTCTCAGGACCTCTGTCGAACAGTGTCCCAGCAGAGCCCGACAACTACTTATCATTGCCCCCCCAAAATAACCACCACCAGGAAATCTGATGACATTATTCAGGGAGCAGACGTCAGCAGTGGGCCCTCAAAGAGTAAACAACTTCCCAACTGTTCTGGAAAAGGGGAGCAGAACTATAGAATTCTTGCATTCTTCCTTTTTTCGTGTATGAAAATCAGAATCAAACCGACCTAACGCTTCAAGGTCATGGCCCTCTTAGTAATTTATGTGCACATTAATATTTAAAAGAGAATAGTCCTCTTTAAGTTAATTTTAATATCACAGCTTTGATGTCATCTTTCAGCTTCAAAAGCAATTGCTATTTTTTGACAATAAAGAAACAACACTATGTTCATGGATATTGATAATTATACAAGTTGTTGAGTTTAGTCTTCTGGATTTTTAGATATGTATTTATTAATACTTATTGTTAAAGAGAGACTGTAAAGGTCTCTGTACTTTAATCAAGTAATATTTGTAAATATGGATGACAGAAACATGAAATGAATCATTACTGAGACCAGATAAACCGCATATCAGACTTCCTTTGTTTGCCTGACTGACCTAACACTTGGAGGTGACACCAGAAGGCCAAACCCAGGGTGAGGAATCTGGAACATGCGTGGGGGTGGGAGAGAAAAGAGATACAGAATACGAATCTACTTAAAATTTCCATTCCCCCAAACCAATCCTATTTCTTGCCTGCTTTTTTTTCCCTGCAGCTCTCAGTCATCATTGGTAAAACTCCATATTTTACTATTTATCTTTTTTACTGTCTGCCTCTCCCACTAAGAATGCAAGTTCTATGAAGACAGGGATTTATCTCCTTTATTCACTGCTGTGTTTCCAATATCCAAAACAGTCCCTGGCACTCGGTGGGCATTTAAGAAATATTTTTGGGTCAATGTTTACCCAACAGCTAATCTTTCTGAATCATTCATTTATCCAGAAATCATACTCATACTATTTCTATATACACATATATTTGTGACACAGCACTTCCAGTTTCCAGAATAGTTGTATATATACTTTATTTCATGAAGAAACCTAAAGGAAAGGCTCTTATGAAAGCCTAAACTTTAGGAACCACTAAAGAATCATGTGATCTATTTTTTTTTCTACCTCCCCTTTATCAGAAACAAAGTTATGCCAGGATCAATTTAGATTAATTGTCTGCAAACCTAGGAACTATAGCAAAGTCATAAACCAGATTCTGCCCTGAGCCATACTATCCTTCCAGGTCTCCCCTGTCATCCTTCTTGTCTCTCTCCATACAGAGTGGTAACTTAAAGGGACACAGCTTAGACAAGTCAGGAGACACTAGTTCTGGGGTGGGAAGAGTCAAAATTAATCCAGACATCTGTGGACCATTTACTGCTGTGCTTTAAGCCAAGCCCACAGCTGGCTAGGTACTAGGAGTGCAAGGAGGTGCCTAACCCCGTCCTAGAGTTGCAGGAGGGGAAAATGTACACACTGACAACATCATGTAGTTTTAGTAGAGAAAGGAGGTGCCTATTATATGCTAAATACTCTTCCAATCATACTTAAATTCAATTTAGTCCTTCCCCTATGAGTAAGGTAAACTCATTAACTCCATTTTATTGATGAAGAAACTGAATGAAGCTCAGAGCACTGTGGTTAAGCAGTTGGTAAACGACAATGATGAGAATAAGACCCAATTCAGGGGGACTGAATTCCTGTGGACTTTTTATGCCCATTTGGAAAGGCTGAAAACCACTTGACCCTAACTATCTTTGGTGGAAATAAGACCAAGAACCTAGAAAGTAGCATTCACCCGCTTGACAAATCGTTGCTGGGCACCATGGTATGCTAACTGGTTTCCTAGGCATTTGACACCCAACACAAAGCAAGACAGAGAGCATCTCTACCGAACAAGGGCAGAAGTGACGGAGGCTACATGAGGTGCTATTTTCAGTCAGAGCCCAGAAAGGCCTCTCTGAGGCAGCAATATGGAAGATGAGCTCTGAAGGAGAAGAAGGCAACCACGCAAGGAACGGAAGGAGCAGCCCCGGGCAGAGGGAACAGAGGTGCCTGGGACCCATGGTGGGAATGGGGGCATTCAAGGAAGGAAGAGGAAGAGGGCAGAAGATGAGGTTACGGCTGACAGGGGCAGTAAGATGCAGAGCTTTCTAAGCCAGGATGAGAAACCTGAGTTTTATCCTAAATTTCATCAATAGCCACTAAAGAGTTTTATACAAGAAAATGATAGGATCTAATTCTTACTTCTTAAATAGATCCCTTTAAACAGACCCCCTTTATATTTTAAACGGATCCCCGGTGGGATCCAATGGACAGTGGGACGGTGACGGCAGAGGCAAGGAGACCACTGAGGAAGCTTCCAAGCAGTCCAAGTGAGAGAGGATGGCCCTGTGGCCCAGGAGTTACCATGGAGATGAGCAGATGGCTCAGGGCATTTTGGAGTTGCGGTGATGAGGACTTGCTGACGGATAGGACATAATCGATTCTGCTGGCTCCTAGACCAGAGTTCTGTATCTGACTTACAGTTTTATTTAGGTGTTGATGGAAATTTGGGGTTCTGTAAGGCATCACGGTAGAAGCAGGTGTGGGTCTGCTTGGTTCTTTCCAGATGCACCCACAAGATGGCACCAAGATCTACCCCGCGGCAAAGCTCCTAGCTGCTCTCCCAGGTCCTTCTCCAGCAGGCCACACGCTCCCCGTCCATCCTCACTGTCCACATCTCTTCTTTCTCTCCTTACCTGCTCCCGATTGTCCCTTCAGTCAATTTAAGCAGCAAATATTTACAAGGAGATTCTTACATGTTTTCCCAACTGAATGCCAAAATCAAGGCATATGCTTGGGTCAAACTGTTCTGGTCCTTTTTCCCCAAACCCATAGTGTAGAGCAGCAAATGGCGTCTGGATTAAATGCTCTATTTAAAGAGTTTAAGAGTTTAACACAATGCCTGACTGTGAGCAAATGGCCAATAAGTTCTAAAGTATCTACAGAAAAGACTTTCCAAGCAGCTTTTCTCATGAAACTACAACCTTACATACACACACACACACACACA
>PITA01023841.1:0-27120 GCA_004023965.1 Spilogale gracilis
TTCCTCCTCCTCCTCTCCCCCTCCTCCTCCTCCTCCTTCTTTCAAGATTTTATTTATTCATTTGACAGAGAGACTTAGCGAGAGAGGGAACACAAGCGGGGGGAGTGGGAGAGGGAGAAGCAGGCTTCCCACAGAGCAGGGAGCCAGACATGGAGCTCAATCCTGACCTGAGCCAAAGGCAAAAGCTTAATGACTGAGCCACCCAGGCACCCCAGCTCTACCACTTCTTATCAACAGATAAGACCTTGGGTAAGTTATCTAACATTTTAATGCCTTGGTGTCTTCATTTAGAAAATGAGAACAACAATAATAAAAATTCATCATAAGACTGTCATAAGGATAAAGGGAGTTAATACATATAAAGGTCTGAGAACAGTGCCTGGCACATAGAAAACTCTATGTAAGTATTATACCAGTATTATTTGAGACAGGTATTTACAGAGAAATGCTATTTTATTCATTTAGAATAAACTTTGTTCCTATCTAGTGATGCTAGAGTTTCCTAGCTCCTACTTTTTCTATGTTAAGATACTTGAGAAGCTAAATTTTGAATCAGAAAGTATGGTGGGAACTGTCATAGGGTATTTACCCTAGGCACTGGTAAAGGACAGTGAGATATCCCCACAGCATAACAAAGAAAAATTCTATAGTCATTGGATTTCTTCTGTCTCCCTGAATCATTATCTTCTTCCTGTGTTTCTGTCTGCCAGCCAGATACAGCTGGTGGGTTCAGAATGGGATGGAAATAGAACTTGGAAGGAATCCCAGAAGTGTGAGATGTTAAGTGGGATCTTTTTGATTTTTTTTTTTAAAGTAATCTCTACACCCAACGTGGGACTTGAACTCACAACCCTGAGATCAAGAACTGCATGCTCCACCGAGTGAGCCAGCCAGGTGCCTCAAGCCAGGATCTTTTTGTTAAGATACCCACACCTCTTTGAGGCATTCCTCCCTGTCTTACCCCCTCCTCTGGGTAGAATGTGGCTGGGGTTTCCCTAACTTGGAAGGACTTCATAATAGTCAAGGAATTATAGGAGATGATATGTCCCTGAAGGACTGGAGGGAGGAAAGGCTTTACTATAGAACTTGGAACCAGAACCCTCAACTGAGTAGAAGTGGCTCAGGAACTTTACATGGAGCTCTCAAAGACATGTTTCTCCACATTTAGTTTGGAAGTAATGCTGCCATAAGCCACCAGAGACTCATGGCCTGTCATATTGAAAAGAGTGTAGTGCTCAGGTATCATATAACCATGTCAGTCTGAAGTTCTCCAAATTGAAGGCCACAAAATGCTTAAAGTGAAGGTAATCTACAACTCAAATAACATTCTGATCTGTTCTTCATATTGATTGAAGCTTATCTGGAGGCTGTTCTCTACTTGCCTCCTTCCAGAATGAAGGTAAACTTAAAGGCACCCTGGAGTTCTTTTTTTAGGTGTGGAGCCCAATGTTGAACTCACAACCCTACTCAAGACCTGAGCTGAGATTAAGAGTTGGACACTTAACCGACCAAGCCACCCAGGTACCCCATGGAGTTCTTTTCTTTTCTTCTCTTTTCTTCTCTTTTCTTTCCTTTTCCTTTCCTTTCTTTTCCTTTTCTTTCTTTCTTTCTTTCTTTCTTTCTTTCTTTCTTTCTTTCTTTCTTTCTTTCTTTCTTTCAAGATTTTATTTATTTGAGGGAGAAAGAGAATGTCTGTGAGTTGAGGTTGGGGGGGAAGGACAGACAGAGAAAGAATCTCAAGCAGACTCCATGCCAAGTGCAGAGCCCAAAACGGGGCTTGATCCCACAACCCTGAGATCATGACCTGAGCTGAAACAAGAGTTGGATGCTCAACAGACTGAGCCACCCAGACACCCCTGAAGTTCTTAATTAGTAAAGACTCCTTGCTGCAGGGAGCTGGTTCAGAAGATCAGAGGTCAGTGAGATCCAGTAAATCGTGAGTGTATCAGTCTGAGACTTCTACTCTGGCCGTAGATACAAAGCTCACCTTCTTTTGTTCTCACGAAGAACACTGAGGCTACCTGTGAGATTTGGAAGGACTTTATCTGTCATCTGGAGGGAAGAGACAAGTCATACCATTTAAGTGCTAAGTTCTGTAATAGGAGGTTCAGGGAAAGGACAGTCTTTGGGAAGCAAGGAAGACCTCACGGAACATGAGATGCTTGTCCTGAATTTGAAAGGTGAGGAGTTTGCACAGCAGACAAGCGAGGGTACTGGTGGGTATTGCAGAAATATCACCATCATAAGCAATAAGACCCAGAAACCTAAAATTATCTGAAGAGTCATGAAAAGTTTTCATACTATTAGCTATTTCAATGTTTTTAAAGGGTCTAATACTATAAAGCTAGGAAACAGAGTTCCCTATTTTCCAGAGCTGGGAAAATTGAAGCTGAGTTTTGGGGACAGGAGTCTGATAATTAGAAATGTCTGAGAGGAGGGCTGATGCTGTGTGAGCCATTCTGTGATAATGAAGGCCAAGGACACTGCAGACATGTCAGCCAGGACGTCATTTAGCTGCTGAACCAGCTACATTTTATTTAAGCCACTTAAGTTGAGTTTTCTGCTATTTTTAGTATGTATTCCTATCTCCAGAGAATTCAGTTCCATAAGAAGGGTGCTTAAAGTAAGAGACTCTAGGGGCGCCTGGGCGGCTCAGTGGTTAAGCCTCTGCCTTCAGCTCAGGTCATGATCCTGGAGTCCCGAGATCAAGCCCTGCATTGGGCTCCCTGCTCAGCGGGAAGCCTGCTTTTCCCTCTCTCAGTCCCGCTGCTTGTGTTTCCTCTTTGGCTGTGTTTCTCTCTGTCAAATAAATAAAAAATCTTTTTTTTTAAAAAAAGTAAAAGACTCTAAAATACAGATTTGGCTAAATAGGGGGGTTAGGACAGCAGGCAGCGAGGTTCTCAGCTGGTGATAACAATGGGAGAGTTGGTCAAATTATTATCAGTTATGTCTTGGGACCAAGAATATGTAACAATAACATGGAGGAGAAATGTTTAGACAAATCTCAGGTGTTTGTTTTTTTTTTATTTTTGTTTTTTTAAAGATTTTATTTATTTATTTGACAGAGAGAGAGAGATCACAAGTAGGCAGAGAGAGAGGAGGAAGCAGGCTCCCTGCTGAGCAGAGAGCCCAATGCAGGCCTAGATCCCAGGACCCCGAGATCATGACCTGAACCCAAGGCAGAGGCTTTAACCCACTGAGCCACCCAGGTGCCCAAATCTCAGGTTTTTGATGTGTGTTGGCTGCTTGTTATTGCTGAAAATAAGAGGTTTGAAAAGATATACCATCAATATAAGGTTGGTATAGTTTTCTTAATATCAAGTAACATACACTTTAAACCAAAAAGAATACTAGAAATGGATTTATTTCATATTGATATGTAGTTCAGTGCAACCAGAACATGTAACAGTTACAACAATTCCAATTCTAAACTTAAATGATCTAATACAAGCTTAGTATTCAAAATGTATAAAACAAAAAGTAAAGGCGTGATTTGATGAAAGGGGAAGGGGCACCTTATAGATCAGGCTGCCAACTGATTCAGTTGTTCATTTCATTCATTCAGTTGTTGAAAACAAACAAGCAAACCTTGTATGTATAAGATGGAAGTATCAATACAACCTATGAGGTAATCTTGCCCAAAATTTGGACCTCAGTCTGATCAAGGCTCTAGGTAGTTCATAGGAAATATAGATTACAGAGGGACAGATAAAGAATAAAAGGATTATAACCAGTGAAACATTTTTAAAAAAAGATTTTATTTGTTTATTTGACAGAGAGGGAGTGAGAGAGGACAGCAGGGGGAACAGGAGAGGGAGAAGAGAAGCATGCTCCCCGCCAAGCAGGAAGCCCGATGTGGGGCTCGATCCCAGGACTCCAGGATCATGACCTGAGCTGAAGGCAGATGCTTATCCCGCTGTGCCACGCAGGTGCCCCTCAGTGAAACTTAAGAAACTGTAAACCTTTAAAGCAAAACGGGCCTAGTGTCTTCATTTAAAGTGGGGAATTGGGGGGAAGGATAAACCTATAGATCAAAATAGATGGAGAATACTGTCTTAGCCTGGGTTCCCCTGAAAGTACAAATATTTTATATGAGTTGTTAATCCAGAGATAGAGGAAGTAAAACAGAGAAGGAAAAGAGTCCATGGTAAGGGCAGGTGATGAATCAGGAAACTGCTTGCTCTTGTGAGATCCTCTGAGGAGCCATATCAAATGCATCTCAGAAACATCCATGGGGGAGACAGAAGGACACATTTATTTGCTCACATTCACACTGGTCAAAGTTTTCCCCTGGGGCATTTACAAGCACTTCTGGGTTTTTGTACATGTGTGAAGTGAAGTCTCCTGCACTGTGAACACAGAACCCCGGGACCGGCGGAGACAGGCATGAAGCATGGGCTCAGGGCCGTCATGTTGTACTGCGTGGGGCAGGCTGAAGGCCCCACACACCGGGCAAGGACAGTAGTGTCTGAAATAACAAGATCGGAAATGATGCCCAAGAGGCAACCAAAACAGGGACACATGTCAGAGTGTGATGTGTGGACGTTGTTTGGATTCTGACTGTAACCCATTATAAAACAATGTATTTGAGACAACTGTGGAAATTTAACACTGGAGATTTGAGGACATCAGGCATTATTATTTTTAAGATATTATAATGGCATAGTGGTAATTAAAAGAAGTATCTTTATTTTTTAGAGGTATATACTGAAGTATTATAAAAAACACAAATATTAAATATTAACAGAAAAAATGGATATAACTACACAGAGAAATTGCCAAAATCATTAGAATGAAAGCTTTTTAATATCCCTCTCTCAACAACTGCTGAATCAGACAATCAGTAACACTGACTGAAGATTTGAACAAATAATAAGCTTATTTTCATGAACATATAAAAATACTTCCCAACTGAAAAACATATATTCTTTTCAAGCACATATTGAACATATCCAAAAACTGACCACGTACTAAGCTATCACACATCTCTTAACACATTTTTTAAAAATATTTTTTATTTATTTGACAGAGAGAAACATAGTCAGAGAGGGAACACAAGCAGGGAGGGTGAGAGAGGGAGAAGCAGGCTTTCTGCTGAGCAGGGAGCCCGATGTGGGACTCGATCCCGGATCTCGGGGATCATGACCTGAGCCGAAGGCAGTCGCTTAACCAACTGAGCCACCCAGGCGCCCCTCTTAACACATTTCAAACAATAGGAATCATTCAGACCACATACATATGTTCAATTAAGCCAATAACAAAAGGTAAATTTAAAAAATATATATATTTAGAAAATTTCAAAAACATCTACATAAGTCATACATCAAAAAATCATAACAGAAAGTACAAGTCAGAAATATATGATAATGGAAGTACCCAATAACAAAACAGTGAGATAAGATGAAACAATAATAATTATTTTTTAAACAGAAGCAGATGTGAGAATCCATTTGTCTTCTTTTTTTTTTAAAGATTTATTTTGGGGCGGAGGGGCAGAGGGAAAGGGAGACAGAGTCTTAAGCAGACTCTGCCCTGAGCGCAGAGCCCAATGTGGGGCTCGATCTCATGACCCTGAGATCACAACCCTGAACAAACCAAGAGTCGGACACTCAACTAACTGTGGCACCAAGGCGCCCCCAGATGAAACAATAATTAGATGGAAACTCAGTGTAACTATTGGAAAAGAATCAATGCTGAAATCTATTGAGCATATAATGCTCAATAAAATAGAAGGTCCATTTCTGGTAATATGGCAGGTTGTTTAGGGTATTTGGGCTAGTCTTCTTACTGAAAACAACAAAATGTTGGCTAAAATATTTTTAACAAGTGAAACCATCCTCTTGTAAGCATTACACAATTGTCAGGTTGTAGCTAATTACCATCTTAACATTATTTTCCTGGATCATATTATGAAAAATTTTAAACACACAGAAACTGTATAGTATGATAAATACCTGTATACTCGCGAGTTAGATTCAAAGGCAGTTAAGCCATTGAAAGGAAATTGCTTGACATTATGACACCTGCCCCTAAACACACTTCAGTATGCATCTTCTGAGAATTAGGACATTCTTCTATATAACCACAGTACCAGTATAAGAGCTCAGACAATTAACAGAAATTCCTAATATTATGTGATATCAAATTCAAAGCTTTGTGGTACTTAGACTACCATATATCAGTACTTATTTTGAAGCTGCAATAATATAAGGGGATTTTGGTAAAGTGTAGACAAATAGACCATAGTACATAATAAGGAGTCTATCATGAGATCCATATGCATTTGGACGCTTGATATATCAGTAGAAAAGGGAAAATTTTCAATCAATGGTACTAGGATAGTTGGATATGAAAATTGAAAACACATATGTTAGGTCCCTCACTTTATACATATTCAAAAGTCAATTCTACTAGATTAACATTCTAAACATAAGCCTTTTAGAAAATAATATAGATACAGATTACAGAAACAAATTGCTGAAAACAAAATATATTCTATATATATATTTATGACCATTGGTAGGAAATGATTTATGAAAGAGGACACAAAAAGCACAAACCATAAATAAAAAGATGGATACATTTGACATTCAATAATTTTTGTTAACTTCTGCTGTCATCTGGAGAAGATATTTATAGCATATACAACCAACAAAAAACATATACAAAACACATAAAGAACTATAAATCAATGAAAGAAACACTCAATATGGGAGAAATCTGTGCATTTAGCAGGAGAGGGAGTAGAGATGCTTAATGAAAATGAGGAAGTGTTCAGTGTCATCAGTGTCATCACTTGTTAGGGAGATACAATTAAAACAATGTTGGGGTGCCTGGGTGGTTCAGTCAGTGAGCATCTGCTTTTGGCTCAGGTCATGATCCCAGGGTTCTGGGATCAAGCCCCGCATTGTCCCCCTCATCGGGCTCCCTGCTCAGTAGGGAGTCTGCTTCTCCCACTCCCTTTCCCGACTCCTGCTCTCTCTCTCTCTCTGACTCTCTCAAATAAATAAATAAAATCTTAAAAAAAAAAAAAAGAACAACAGGGGCGCCTGGGTGGCTCAGTTGGTTGAGCAGCTGCCTTCGGCTCAGGTCATGATCCTGGAGACCCGGAATCGAGCCCCACATCGGGCTCCCTGCTTGGCGGGAAGCCTGCTTCTCCCTCTTTCAGTCTCGCTGCTTGTGTTTCCTCTCTGGCTGTGTTTCTCTCTGTCAAATAAATAAAATATTTAAAAAAAAAAAAAAGAACAACAATGTTGGCAAGCATGAAAAGTGGAAAATTTCAAGTGTTGGTGACAATATGTTTTATACTGCTGCTGGGAGCACACTTTGGAAAATAATTTGACATTATATAAGAAGGAGAACACTCACACATATGACTGAGCAAGTCGACACATTTCTACATACCACAGAAGAGTTTCCAGGCCACCAGAAGAAGAAATAAAAATTCTATGTAGAAATAAAAATTTTCTATAGCTCCCTAGGCCTCAATCAGAAGCTCTGAGGATGGGGCCAACAATCTGTTTTATAAGCTCTCCAGGTGATTTTAACATACATTAAATTTCAAGGACAATCGTCCTAGAGAAACTTTTTTAAGGTCATATATATATTTTTACAGCTTTACTGAGGTATAATTACATATCATAAAATTGTTTTAAGCATGCCCTAGAAAAACACTTGCACCAAGAGAGATGTACACTGGACATTCATAATAGCAATGTTTATAATAACAAAAAACTGGAAACAACCTAATGTCCATTACAGTAGAATGGATAAGTAATTTTACATAATTGCTTGATTACTATGCAGAAACGAACAGGATATCTGATATAAACATCAGCATCATGAATCTCAACAACAATATAGAGTTAAAAAGCATGTAAAATTAAACATGACAGTAAGGATAAGTTTTCTATAAGAAATAAAGGAAAGACTAGCAAAAAAATTGGTATTGTTTTTTTAAAAAAAGATTTTATTTATTTGAGAGAGAGAGAGAGAGAGAGAGAGGGAAACAACATAAGCAGGTAGAGGGGCAGAAGGAAAGGGAGAAGCAGACTCCCTGTTGAGTGGGGGGGGGGGAGTTGGTGTTGGATTTTGGAATTCCGGGATCATGACCTGGGCCAAGGGCAGACCCTTAATTGACTGAGCCACCCAGGTGTGCCCTGGTATTGATTCTTAAGCCAAATGATGACTATGTGGATGTTCGTATTATTATTGAAAACCTAAACTGTGCATATATGTTGTATATGTGCTTTTGTATCTATAATAGAGTTCAAACAAAAAGGAGAAAAATTGATTTTGTCTAAGCAGATGTTTGGCTGTGGTCACTCACACATACAATTGATCAAAAGAAAGAAAAACAGGGTGTTTGGGTGGCAATATGTTGAGTGTCTGATTTGGTTTCTGCTCAGGTCGTGATCTTCCGATCATGGGATCAAGATCTTCTTTGGGCTCTGTGTGCAGTCTGCTTGAGTCTGTCTTTCCTTCTATCCCTACCCACTTGCTCTTTCTAAGATCTCTCTCTCTCTAAAACTCTGCTTGAGTCTGTCTCTCCCTCTATCCTTACCCACTTGCTCTCTCTCTCTAAAATCTCTCTTTCTAAAACTCTGCTTGAGTCGCTCTCTGCCTTTATCCTTACCCACTTACTCTCTCTATTTATTTGACAGAAACACTGGGAGAAGGAGAAGCAGACTTCCCATTGAGCAGGGAGCCTGAGGCAGGGCTTGATCCTGGACCCTGGGTTCATGACCAGAGCTGAAAGCAGATACTTAACCACTGAGCCACTCAGGTGCCCCTAGAATAAATAAATCTTAAAAATAAATAAATGAATGAATAAATAAATAAATAAAGAAAGAAAGAAAGAAAGAAAGAAAGAAACACTTGAAGCCTGCTAAATTTTTGAGAAACCTATACAGTTCTCAAAATCTCAAGCTTGCTTGGGAATCTCATGATTCTTCCACCCTTACCATCCCCTGGAGCCTGCATTGGCAGCAGTGAAATTCATGTATTTCCCCCAGTAAAGTAACTTTCCCCTATGCCCACATCAAATGGTGCCATCGATGGCTTTTAGAATAAGACCATCTTCCAAAGAGGTACACCAGGGTTTGGGAGGGGATGGATAAGGAAATCCTTCCAGAGAGCAGAATCAGGGTCTGCAGAACCTGATGGATCCTGCAAGGAACCTTCTTCATTGTTGGAACTTGGAGTCGTTACTATTCCTGCCTGGCACGATTTGGTATTTGCCATGGACTAATGTTTCCTGTGCATTTCCCGTTCTTCCCTTTTCTGAATGTGAGTTTTTACTGTAATTATCTTATTCTACCCTTATTACTGTAATATTGGGTATTTTGGGGAAGGTGGGGGGGCAAACAGCTGTCTTGTCTTTCAGCTACCAATTGCCAAACCACTTAAGAGTGAATGGCAGAGCAGACTGCAGAGATGCCAATGCAAGAGGATTGGATGGGTATTGGGTATTAAGCAGCTGAAGTGGTGAGCTATGACAGAGCTTATGGTCTAACTAACCAATGCATATTTTTAACCCTCTCCTTGATCTCCTCTCTCATAAAGCTTGGGAAATCGAAGTACTGTACTCGTTTTCCCAGCCTCCTTTATAAAACTAGGGATGGCCATGTGACATAGTTCTGGACAATGACATACAAGTAAAAAGGCTTAGGAGGAACTTTTAGGAAGACTCTCTTGTACCTGATAAAAAGGGATAGCTGATGTTGGCCCCCTTCTTTCTTTCCTGAATTTGCATATGATTTCAAGCTCTCTCTCTTTTTAAAAAAAGATTTTATTTATTTATTTGACAGAGAAGAGATCACAAGTAGGCAGAGGCAGGCAGAGAGAGCAGAGGAAACAGGCTCCCCGCTGAGTGGAGAGACCCTGGGATCATGACCTGAGCCTAAAGCAGAGGCTTTAACCCACTGAACCGCCCAGGCGTCCTCAAGCTCTCTTGAAACCACAGGGAATATAACCTGAACCAATGGCTGCAAACTTTTACCCCAATATTTCTTTAGAGTAACAACAATGATGACAGAAACCCCTATGTTTGATTAAGCCACTGTGAGTCGGTTTATTTTATTATTTGCCGAAGAGAACATCCCTAACTTAATACATCCCTACTTAATCCTGCAAAATGCTGATAATTCCTGACTTATTTTATGAAGACTGTATCTGTAAAACATTTAATACTTACCAAGGCAACTGTCCCTATTTCATATCCCTCTGTCCATCCTATTTCTTAGATCAATTAAGATAACTTTGGGGAGGAAATTATAGTCCCACTATATATCTATCTATAGCTCTCTATATCTATCTATCTATTTTTAAAAGCAGAAGTCAAAACCATATATAGTATTTTAATTAGCAAAGGTGTCAGTTTCATAAAGGCTTAGAATAACATTTTCTGTTTTGCTCCATAGTCTTAATTGTCATGTTTCATATTTTCATTGAGTTCTTTGGTCAGAGTTTACTGCTTCAACATCTTTTGAGTTGAGTCCACAATTGCACTAAATCTATTTTAACTATTTCCCTCTAGACTCATTAACTTGTACTTCCCTACATAGACACTCCCTTGCCACTTTTCTATGAGCTCACATAGCCTGGCACTTTCTGCTATTTATATTTGTTAGCTTAGCTGCAGCTTACAAGCAGGGGCAGCTGAGCTGCCTGGCTGGCTCAGTGGGAAGAGAATGTGACTCTTGATTTCTGGGTTGTGAGTTTGAGCCCCATGTGGGGTAAATAGATTACTTATCTTTAAAAAGAAAAAAAGGCAAGGGTAGGTGCTCCTAAAGAGATAAAAACAGCAGCAGCCCCTAAGATGTGATGGGAGAATAGGGGTCCATCCCCTAAAATAACCCCATTTTAGGATCACTCCTTTATCTGACTGTTGAAAGTTTTTGTCTCTATAAAATGCTAATGTGTTTGGGAGGCTTCCTTCTCCTGGGGAGTAACAAAAAGTAGGGAGGATGTCAAAGTGGGACTGGGACCTCCTAGAGTAGGAGGGCTTTAGAAAGGGAAAAAAGAGCTCTGAAAAGGAAGAGGGGGAATGTAAACAATTTGCCTACATAACATCTTGTCCTTGGGACCTGAAAGACAGTACTCAGGAAAGTGCTTTTGAAAGAAAGTATTGTAGTTCAGTGATTTATTTTTCTTACTGTTTGCCAATTATTCCTCACAGATAATTTGTAGAGAGCCCTCACGGTGATCTGTAAGGAGCCTCAGAATTTAAGGACTCCTTGATGTGATGAATTTCCTATTCCTTTTCCGGGTTGCTAAGCCATTCCCATAGTAATTCAGCTTTAAAAAAGATTTTACGTTGGGGCACCTGGGCGGTACAGTCGGTTAAGCCTCCACTCTTGGTTTAGGGTCAAGCCCTGATCTCAGGGTTCTGAGATCCAGCGGAATGGGGCTCCACGCTTCAGGGTGAGCTCTGCTTGCGACTCTCTCTCCCTCTGCCCCTGCCCCGTACTCTCTCTCTCTAAAATAAATAAATCTTTAAAAAAGATTTAGTGAAGAATATTTTCAAAGGTGTAAAAAAAAAAATTTTTTTTTAAAGATTTTATTTGGCAGAGAGAAACACAGCCAGAGAGGGACACAAGCAGGGGGAGTGAGAGAGGGAGAAGCAGGCTTCCTGCCTAGCATGGAGCCCAATGTGGGACTCGATCCCGGGTCTTCGGGGTCATGACCTGAGCCGAAGGCAGTTGCTTAACCAACTGAGCCACCCAGGCGCCCCGAAGGTGTAAAAATTCTTAACTAAATTGTTTCTACTTGTTTCCTCTTAAACCTGCTATTCACTTCTCTGGAAGAACATGGTTCTTCAGTGCCACCCAAACTGGGCGCACACACACAGGACTATTGATTTTGCATTGCAGGCTTTTAAACGCCAATTTTGAAAGCACTTCTGGGGAATCCGGGAAGTCTGGCCACAAAATCAGCAAAGAGCTCTGTACAAAGAAATAAGCCCTGTTCTGTGCGTCCATGATATGCAAGGCATTGCACTCCCTTGTCACTTGTTATCTTACAAGGAGATCTACGAGACCCGAAAGGCGAGAGGCACCGGGTCTGTGCCTGCGGTAAACAGCAATCCGAAAGGAGTGGCGTAGGCTGCGCCAGGAGACGCAAGGTTTCTCCCGCCCAGAGCAGGCGGCCAGGTGGAAGCGCGCGCCCCGCACCTCCGCTGTGGTCCCCGGGCCGGCCAATCGGGAGGCGGCAGGGAGGGGGCGCGGCCTGCCGGGGCGGGGCCGCCTCTCGCTCCTCCAGTTAGGCGGTCCTCGGGGCGGGCACTTCTTGCTTCCTGCAGTCATGGAGCGGCTGAGCTTGCCTTCCGGCGGCGCGGCGGCGGTGGATGAGTACCTGGAGTACAGGAGGTAAGACGGAGGCTCCGCTGGGCCAGGAGAACCCAGGCGGGCCGCGTACCCGTCGCCCGAGGAGCGCGGGGAGGGGCGCGGACAGGGGCTCCCGGAATCTGTTCCCCGGCTGCTGAGGGAGGCTTACTTATCTTGATTTAAGTTTCACCTTTTTGTAGTTAAATATTGTAATAACCTGTAGTTCTAATAAATCTCTTTCGAGGCTGTTTAAGAGGCCTCCCGCTTCGACTGCTTCCAAGACGTATTATTAACTCTTAGATTTATGCAGAGGTCCATCTTTTTTTTTTTTTTTTTTTTTTTTAAGGCCATCGAAGAGTTACACATTGAGTACTTGGGCCTTATCAGAAATAGAAGACATCGTTTGCATGTTAGTTTAGTAATAGGGTATGCGGTGAACTTCCAGATGTGTTCCCAGCCCCGAGGTGCTGGTTTTAGGAGAAAGACAGACTGGTGTAGTTTCGGTGATTTCGGAGAAACTCCTCTTACGGAAATGGAAACAGCTACCGGTTTGGTTGGAGGACGCCACTCACCGCCCTGGGCCCTGACAAAGGCTGATGCACCTGCGGAGACGTGTTATTTTTTTCTGGTCTCCCAAGAAGGACTTTTGGCAGTTGGGAGACTGGGTGAATGGGAATTCCTGGAGAGGTTATAGTAGGAGGATGTGGGGTTGAGGGTGCCAGGGGTGGTGGGCCGGGGAGGAGGTGGAAGGGCAGTTAGGCGGGAGTGGTGGTGGTGGGGGGCTAGGGGGAGGAGAACGTGGGTATATACGCTGGCAGTGAGGCAATCATTGCTGGGCCTGGGAAATCCCAGCGACTTTGAAAACCTGAGCGAGAGGGGCCGCCCTTGCTTAAAGGTGGTCGCCCCAAATCACCCAGGGTTGTTAGGACAAACGGATTCCTTTGCCGACCTTCACTCCTGACTGTTTTGGTCGTATAGTTTTGTGTAACAGCTAGAAATGGTTGGTAATTCTGAGCCAGACAAGTAAGACTGGGGAGCTTGATGGGTTGGGCCTCATCCTCAGGTCAGGTGGGTCCAGGTAAGGCCATGAGTCCTGTGCCCAGAACAGGTTCCACACAACGCTCACCCAGGGCTGGGCCGGCTTCTTTAGCCTCCAGGTCTCCAGGGCTTTTTCTTGGGAGCAAGTTGCTGGGCCTTGGTGTTGACGGATAAGGTAGATATTTAGGTGTTTAGATATGTGGATTGTGGGCCTCCTCTGTGGTCTCTAGCCTGGTCCAGAAGATGTTGAGGCCTGGTGGAAAATTATTTTTGTGAGTATGAAAAACTTAGAATAGTTCACTATAAAAGCCTTGCTACTCAAAGTGTTGCAATCATGGACCAGCTGTGTAGGCACCACCTGGGAGCTTGTTAGAAATGCACACTCTCAGACCCACTCCAGATCTATTAATCTGAATTTGCATTTGAAGTAGATCCCTTGGGGATTCTGTAACTACTGTCAAGTATGAGCTGTGCTGGTTTAGTACTCAAACACAAATGATCTTCATCTTTAAAGACCATTGTTGATCTTTTTTCCAGTACCTATTATAATGATCCAAAACTTTTCTCAGAATAAAATGCCTTTGGGGTTTTTTTTTTTTTTTTTTGTATTGTGTATCTAAATTATTTAAGTAAGAGGGAAGGTTATGATGGTTTCATAGCTTCTGAATTGGTTTTGTCTACTTCAGCTAAAGGCTTGAAAGTATGGAAAAAGGTATGGAGTGCACAAAAAATTAAGTAACATTCTACAAACAACATCTTTCATGGCTTTCAAAGGATGGTATTTTCAAGGAGAAACTTCTTCAATTTTGAACAAATTCTTTTACTCATGCTCCCTTTTTCTCCAGGGATGCCACCTCTTAAGAAATTTCTTAAGAAATTAAGAAATAGTGATGGCTTAATTTTTCCCATAAAACTTTGAAGTTAAAGTTTTCGAATTAAAGGATGATTACTCAAGATATATGTGGGTTTGATCTTGTGCAGATCCAAGGGTATTTGTGGGTTTAAACTCCTGGCCAGGGTTTGGACTCACATTACCCATGTTGTCTTCTGCATTGATGTTTTTTGTACTCTTGTTTTTTGGTGGGAGGACTATTTTTAAAGGAGGAAAATACTAGAATTTTTAGTGGTTTAGACTCTAGCTTTTTTTTTTTTTTTTAAGATTTTATTTATTTATTTGACAGAGAGAGATCACAAGTAGGCAGAGAGAGAGGAGGAAGCAGGCTCCCTGCCGAGCTGCTCGATGCAGGCCTCGATTCCAGGACCCTGAGATCATGACCTGAGCCGAAGGCAGAGGCATTAACCCACTGAGCCACCCAGGCTCCCTAGACTCTAGCTTTTAATGAAAAGAATGAGCATCTTTGCTTCACAATCCAAGGAGAAACTGAGATTGGATTTGGCATCATTGTCTAGTGGTAAACCTGGACATCATTGGTTGTAATGAAAAAACTGAACAGGTTACAAACAGACAAAACCTGGTATCATTGTCTAGTGGTAAACCTCTGACTTTACTGATGTAAAGTCAGATGTCATAAGTTCATTGACTTTTTTTTTGGAATCTTCTTTTATTTGGGAAGCAAAAGCTTTATTCCTATGGTGTGTAATTTTGCTATTAACATAAGCATAAAGTAAAAAGTAAAGTCTGAAGCAGCATTTCCTTTGTACAAGTATAGTTTAATTTTAGAGTGTTGTGTTTTTGACCTGGAAAATAAATATTGAAGGCTTAAGAGAAGTTTTTGTTGTAGAATTGTCGGTGAGGATGATGGAGGGAAACTTTTTACTCCTGAAGAATATGAAGAATACAAAAAAAAAGTATTACCTATGCGCTTACAGAACAGATTATTTGTGAGCTGGCGGTCACCAACTGGAATGGATTGTAAGCTTGTGGGTCCAGAGACGCTGTGTTTTTGTACACATAGGTAAGAGAGTGCTAAGTTTTCTGGTGATTAGAAAATGTAAAACTGTAGCAGAGCGTGTCTTCCTTCTATACATAACATTACTGTGTGATAACAAATATTTAAAAGAAGGCTTTTGTATAATACCCTAGAAATTGTCTAAAGTGGTTTTACTATTTTTTTGGTTTGATTAAATGTTTCTCTTCTATCTTATTAGAACTCATTACGGAGTCCATCACCATAAGCGTCTCTTCTCTTACAGTTGGTCAAAAACATTGGTGCCCCTGCAGCTTTGCCAGAGTCTACTTCTCCCATGACTGGCTAAGTTAGTAAAGGATGGGTCATCAGAATGCAAAATTGCTTTAAGAGTTGCTTGAGTGGACCCACACTGAACAGGTTACAAACTATAAAGAGAAGTATTTCTCCTTCAATTTACTAATCTCCCTTTGTACTTTAAGAAATGTGTTGTGTTGACACCTTTCTTTAAAACAAACAAAAATATAAGCATACAGCTTTTTATTACAAATGGCCCTTTTCCAAGTAAGGCACATGGAGGAAAGAAAATAGAGGAGGCTCCTGTCACTGATTTTTATTGCCTGTACCAGAGGCTTGCATTGGGCTGTGTTTGTTGTGGTCTACTTTACACTTTACACTGCCACAGGTCACAGTTGTAAAGCTCCAAAGGACAAAGCTGCTTCTTGGAAAAATCACTGAACTTATTATGTATTTTCAGGTAACAACTTTTTAACTTTCTGTTCCAAACAAAGCATGCAAGGAGAACACCCTGTTCTCACAGTTTCTGGGGCTCTCTCATGAGAGGTTCTTTGTATAGTTGCTATTTACATATAGATTTGCCATCTGCCAAAGGTTGTTAAGCAGTTGCTAGGATGAGTAATATTGTATATAGATTGATTTGAAACTTATTTAGCAACCCCAACTAAAAGCACTGTGGAGGAATGGAGGATGAGGGTTATGTGGTGTCTTTAAGAGTTCAAGAGTAGTTTGGTTAATTTGTGTTGGTTTTATCATTTATTCTTGTACAAATTTAATGCCTGTCTCAAATATGTATAATTATGTACCATGGAATTAACCTTCAAAATGAACCCAACCCAGCCTCCATGGAAAAGTTCTTCAGTACTGGTCACTCAGTGAGATCTTTGAAACATTATTTTTTCCCTATTATAAACATTATAATTATTATTAAGGTAAATGAAGAATATATAGAAAAATAGAAAGAAAACTTACCACCCAAAATCAGCTGCTATCAATACACTTTACTATATTCATGTATTTTTTTCTTTACATAGTTAATTAATTTCGTTGTAAATGATGTATGTGTATAAATATTCAAGTTTTTAATGACAGTCACAGAAATGTTTCCACATTGTTATGTAGTAATCACAAATAAGATTTTTTAAAAACAGACACTCAACTGACTGAGCCACCCAAGCACCCCCACAAATAAGATTTTTAATACCTGCTCAGTATTCCAGCTAGTCCAGTGGTGTTCACTGTGTGTTCCTCAGGGCTATGAGGGAGTTTCAGCAGTACCACAAGGAAGGGCAGATTAGAGGAAGGACAGATTCTAATTCTGGCTCTTTCCCTTTAACCAATTCTGCCTTTATTATATATTATGGTTCTATAAGAGATTTTATTTACAGGCAGGGTTTCACTGCTAAAAATTTTAAAAGCTATTGTCTATTGATTTACTTATTCATTCCCTTATTAATATGGGGTGTGTGTGTGTGTGTGTATTTATTGCTATTGTAAATACTGTTGCTGATACCATCTTTATGCACACAACTCTTTCTGTACACAGAATTATTTTCTTGAGGTGTATTTTTGAAAAATGAACTCTGGATTAAAGGATTTTTTTTTTCTGTTTAATGATTTTCTATTTTTACTGAAGTATAGTTGATTGATTTCAGGTATGTAACAGTGATTTGGTAATTATATACATTAGGAAATGCTATATGTGAAATCATATAAACCATGAAAAGTATGGATGGAGCTTTTTGAGTTTCTTGAAACAGTAAATGAGAAAGATTCTTCTAGAACACTCTTGACAGCATTGTGAATTACTATAATTTAAAAAAATATTGGGTCTCTTTGCTAAGTGAAAAATGGTATCTACTGCTATTTTAACTTGTACTACTTAGATTAATATTAAGGATAATGAATTTAATATTATTTTATTGAGTAGAACCTTAAGAGCTGGAAGTGAGTGACCTATTTAAGAAAATTACAGTGTTTTAACAATGAGCTTTGGCTTTTAAAAATGTTGACAATTTATTTTGAAGTTAAAAGTTAAAAATTGAATTATATTAAAATAAATTACGTTCATATATTGCATTCATTTATTGAACTCATTTCAGTTTTAAATAGCAAACTTATGAAAAAATTTAAGTAATATACTTTAACAAAAAGAATTTTTATAAAGAACTTCTTCCACACTCTTAGGTTGTGCTTCCATATTAAAGACTCTTTAGTGGTATTTTAAGGGAATTATATTTCTTTGTATATTGCTGTGAAGATTTTTCTTAAATAACTAAAGATAAAAATCTAAAAGAGTGCAGGTTTTTTTCGACCAAAGCAATTTGTGACAGAGCTGACAGAAATACTGGAAGGGAGTTTATTTTTGCCTTACTACCAAGAACAGCAAAATAAAAATAAAAAAGAATAATTTTGCCTTTAACAGAACAGAGATTGCAATTTCCAGCAATCCCTGCATTGTTTTTATTTCTTCCGTTTTATTTTATTCATATTTTTTTTTAGGTATAAACAACATAAAACTGACCTTGAGACGATTCCACAGCAGCGCCCCATTAGTCTCCCGTGCCGAGTGAGCGGCTGTGGGTGCAGAGCCTACTTTTACGTCCCCCTGAATGGCGCGCAGCCCATTCGCTGCAGGTGCAAGCACTTCGCTGATCAGCACAGCTCCGCGCCCGGCTTTCTATGCAATGCCTGTGAGTTACACTGTTAGAAACATACCAACAGAATGTTCGTCTTTTTTTATTGAATATTTCATGTGTCTTTGTGCCAGTTTTATTCAGCTGCCTAGTCAATATTAACTCAGAAAGTTTGATGGACAGCTACTCTAAAATGTTATTTTTGTGGAAAAACACTGAATGATTTGTATGTTTTGCAATCCTAAACCCTAATCTCATGGAATTCAAATTGGTTAGATGACAGTAATAGATTTTAAACAATACTTAGATATGATCTGATTTGAATTTCAGTTTGATTATTTATTAATTTTTAAATAGGGTCCATGCCCAAGAGGGGGCTTGAACTCACAACCTTGAGAATCAGAGTTGTGTGCTCTACTGACCAAGCTAGCCAGGTGCCCCAAATTTAAATTTTTTTTAAAAAATATTTTATTTATTTATTTGACACACAGAGAGAGATCACAAGTAGGCAGAGAGGTAGGCAGAGAGAGAGGAGGAAGCAGGCTCCCTGCTGAGCAGAGAGCCTGATGTGGGCCTCCATCCCAGGACCCTGAGATGATGACCTGAGCCAAAGGCAGAGGCTTTAACCCACTGAGCCGCCCAGGTGCCCCCAAATTTAAATTTTGAATATCAACTAAATTCTATTGAGAGGTTTTTTTGGAAGGATTTGATAAGTTGAAAAAAATTTTATAGTTTGCTGGTAGGGTATTATGTTACTGCCTAAAGCATAGGCTGATGGGAAAAGCAAAAGGTAACATAACAATTTCAACACTTTATATGTGATAGCACCCTAACCTCAATACCTATACCCAAATTCCAGCCCTTTTACCTGATTGTCCTTTTTCAAAACCCCTTCACATAGGTAGGACATTAGTTCAGTATTTTCTTTAAGAGATAGTTATTCTAATTTTCATAGCAGTTGGCATTAAAATATGTTATAAAACGCTCTTAGTGACAGTGGCAGGAACAAATGTATTTTCACTGGCTAAGTATGGAAGTAGTTGGATAAAACTTATTTATTATGTGCTTTAGTTTCCATACATGTTTTTTAGACGTTTGAGTGTATAAAATTTTGTTAATGGTGTATTCTGGCCTCTACTTCCATATATATCTTTTAAATATACATAACACTTTCATTAAGATATAATTCACATACCATATAACTCATCCATTTCAACAGTACAGTTTAATAAACTCATAGAATTGTGCAGCCATCATCACAGTCAATTTTGGAGCATTTTCATCGCCCCCGAAAGAAACTCCATATCTGTTCGTAGTCTTACCTGTTCATAGTCTTTCCTTATTCGTTGCTCTCCCCCAGCCCTAGGCAACCAATATCTATATGGACTTGCCTATTCTAGACACTTCATATAAATGGAATCATAGAATATATAGCCTTTTGTAACTGACTTCTTTCACTTAGCATAATGTTTCTATGAGTCATCATTGTGTGGCATATGTCAGTCCTTCTTTGCTCCTTATTGTTAAACATTATTCCACTGTGTCCTTTCAGTGTCATAGGTTGGCTTTTCTATAAGGCTTTTATGGGGTAGTAGTCTACACGGAGGCCTCCACATTATCTCTTCACCTGGTCCTACCACTGGGCTTTTAACTCCATATTTGAGGAGAGGGCCTGCATTTCCTGGCTTTCTGTGTTAGCCCAATTTCTTGTAGTCCTAGTTGGTTTTTCTAGTACTTTTTCCCTGCTACCTACCTTACCTTACCTTACTCACTTCATCTTATGGAAGTGCAGTGGGTGGGAGGGAGTTCAGGGGCTGGAGGCTAGAGTTTTAGAGGCCAGAGGACAGCATATGAGGGATCCAGATTCAGGTAGCCAAGCTGAGCATTTTTAGGGTAGACAATTTAGTCCCTGTGTTTAAAGACCTTTAACTCCCTTCACATCTTGATTCAGGTTCCAAGTGCTCAGGATTCCATAGTTGCTTCACTTGTGCCTGTGGTCAGCCTGCATATGCTCATGACACAGTCGTGGAAACTAAGCAAGAAAGACTGGCTCAGGGAAAGCCAGTGGGACAGGATGTCCCTTATGCAGCAATGGGAGGCTTAACAGGCTATAGCTCTCTGGCAGAAGGCTACATGCGATTAGATGACAGTGGGATTGGTAAGTGACGATCAATGAAATGTGAACTTGTCATATTGTTTTTATGTGTGCTGACAGTAGCGAAGCCCTAGATTTGTTTCATACTTTATATTCTTTAGTTTTTCCAGAAGCCATTCTCTCATTTTTATTTATTTTTTTAAATAAAGGTTTTCTTACCACTATACACTGTATGGTCATTATAGAAAACACGAGAAAAAAGATCACTCCTACTCCAATACTTGCATCCAGATCCCCCAACTCACAACCCTGTTGTTTGTAATAGCTGAGTATTTCTTTTATTTGATATGACACACCTTACCTGTTGCCCTATTGTATGCATTTTTTTTTTGCCATTATAGCCATCTCATTTTGGAAACAGGCTCATGCCTGTTTATGCATGTGGCTATGCATGTGTATACATGTCATCACATTTGTCATAATGTATGCACACACTGCTTGCATGCATGAAGGTCTTAAGTAATATAGGGAAAAGTTCAGTGGGATATATCTTGAACTATGGAAGGTAGCTGGATTCTTCTGAAGTTGAATAGGATTGGGGAGAAGAATATGGTTCCTATCTACTTTAAATACTTCCATATGTATGGATTTTTTTGTATTCAATTTTTTTCAGTACAAAAGTTACATAAATGTAAATGAATATTTTCTTGTAAAAGATTCAAATAAGAGAAAAGAGTATTTTAAGACCCCCTTGAACACCTCTCTTTACCCTGATCCTTTCCCAGAGGGTAATATGCTGTAGTCAACTGATAATTTATTTTTCTTTTTAGCATATATTTTTATAGTTTTTAACTCAGAAAAAATCTGAAGGCCTGTCATATCAGAACATGCAAATCCATTCCATTCTTTTAACCCCCCTACATAATATTCTATGCTGTCAATATATCAGGTTTTCTAAGCTATTCTGTCAGTTTTTCTGAACCTTGTTCATGACATTTAGGTTGTTTCCATTTTTTTCCTTTGTTAGTCCTGCCAAAAACATACTTGAGCTTCCTTCCTTGTATGCTACATAAATCTGACTCTAAGGTAGATACAGAGAAGCAGAATTGTTGGGTTGAAGTGTGTGAGATTTTGTTAACACATTCTGCCAAATTGCCTTCCAAAAATGCTGTACTTGTTTATACTTCCTCTAGATTGTTTAGCTTCCCTATTTCTCACATTTATGCTGATCATTGCTATTGTTAAACCCAATTTTTTGTCAGTCTGGCATGTGAAAATGTTATTGTTTCAGTCTGATTTCCCTGGCTATTAGTGAGAGGAGAGTCTTCTTGTATTTATTGGCTGTTTTACTTTCTGTGACTTGTCTGTTACATACTTTGCTCACTTTTATATTTTTATCTTTTCTGATTTATATATAGGTGGTCTTATATATCTGTGTACTAATCTTTTGTCACTTATTTTGTAGATATTTTCTTCCAATCTGTTTTTTTGTTTTGTTTTTTATTTTTTATATAGGTTTTAAATTTTGGAGGCAATTTTATAATTATGTTCGCCTTCATACTTTACTACTTAATTTTTTTTGTTTTTACATTTAGCTTTTTCATGTATTTGGAATACAAAATGTGAGGTGTGTATTATAACTTCAGTTTTTGTCCAAATTGATGACAAGTTATCCAAACACCATTCTTTCCAAATAATTTGAAACTTTACCTTCCTCATATTCTGTCATACTCACTATTTTGTGGCATTGGTCTATTTGTTTATTTTGTGCCAGTAGCGCTTATTTTTAATTATTATTCTTCACAGTGTGTTTTGATATTTGGTATGGTAAAGGCCTCCTCTTTGTAGTTTTTTTTTTTCCAAGATTCCATTGGTATATCTATGTATTTTCTCTTCTAGGTAATTTTTTTTACAATTAGCTTGTTAAATTCCATAAATAAATCATTTTTCAGTTTTCAGTTTTCTCATTTTTCATGATTGTATTAAGCTCATGGAACAGTTACAGAAAGTCTAGTTCCCACCGCAAAAAATAATGATAATAATGATGATGTTGATGATGATTGCAGCTCTATATTTCCATGAGTCTTTCCAGCCTCCTTACATCTATTAACTCAGGTAGTCCTCAAAATATCTGGGTTAGGTGCTGTTAGTACTCTTATTTTACGGATAAGGAAACTCCACACGGAGAAGTACAACATCTTGTTCTTTGTCATTTAGCTAGTTAGTGGTAGGGCTGGGTTCAAACCAGCAATTGTTCCAGGCTAATCACTTCTGCCTGCTTGTGTCTATTTCTGTGCAACTACCATGCTGTTTACAATACTACAAGTTTATAATAAATTAATATTTATGGCTTCATTTCATTACTTCATAATTTTTCTGACTTATTCTTACTCTAATTTTTCCAAATCTTGGCATTATTTTTTGACAACATTCAACATTTTTGACAAAACTTTCTGTTTTTTTTTTTTTTTTTTTAAAGATTTTTATTTATTTGACAGAGAGAAACACAGTGAGAGAGGGAACACAAGCAGGGGGAGTGAGAGAGGGAGAAGCAGGCTTCCTGCTGAGCAGGGAGCCCGATGTGGGACTCGATCCCGGATCTCTAGGATCATGACCTGAGCCGAAGGCAGTCGCTTAACCAACTGAGCCACCCAGGGGCCCCAAAACTTTCTGTTTTTATAAAACATTCTATTACTTAGTTGATATCATGTTGAATGGATAGATTAATGTAGGAAGAGTTAATATTCTATTTTTTTAATAAAAGATTTTATTTATGTATGTATTTGACAGGGAGATAGAGAACACACAAGTAGGCAGAGAGGCAGGCAAAGGGAGAGGGAGAAGCAGGCTCTCCGCAGAGCAGGGAGCCCGACATGGGGCTCAATCCTAGGACCCTGGGATCATGACTGGAGTCAAAGGCAGCTGCTTAACTGACTGAGCCACCCAGGCGCCCCAAGAATTAATATTTTAAAATGTTGGGTCTCTGCATTTGTATTCTGTGTAGCTGAGTGGAATTCTGAAGTTATTGTCATGAAAGTTCTCAATCTATTTCTTAATTTTCTTAAAAATTTTTATGGGTATTTTATTTTTTTATAGCTATCATATGTAGGGTTTTTTTCCTTTATATTTTCTAGCTGATCATTATTTGTTTATAGAAAAGCAAATATTTTATGTTGCTTTTGTTACCAATCATTTATTACTTCATCTTAGAGTTTAAATGTTTGGTTGATGTTGTAAATCATGGCCTTTTTGCTTTTCCCAATATTTCTGGCTCTTAGTTTTAACTAATTACAATGGCTTGTACTTGCAGAACAGTGCTAAAGTGATAATGAGAATGGCTGGCCTCTTTGCCTTCTTGTGCCTTCTAGTATTTTATCAGGCATATTCATTTATTTATTTATTTTAAAGATTTTATTTATTTATTTGACAGAGAGAAACACAGCTCGAGAGGGAACACAAGCAGGGGGAGTGAGAGAGGGAGAAGCAGGCCTCCCGCTGAACAGGGAGCCGGATGTGGGGCTCCATCCAGAGACTCCAGGATCATGACCTGAGCCAAAGCAGACACTTAATGACTGAGCCACCCAGGCACCCCAGTTAGTCATCTTTATAAAATAAAAAGAGAAAACCTGCTTTTGGCCCCTGAGGGAAGGTGGAGTGAGGAGAGGAAAGGGGATGTCTTTGTTTCGATTTCAGATGTAGGGGATCCTGGGGTGGAGGGACATCTGCTCTATTAGCCATGTAGAGTCCTGGACAGAGATGACAACTTGCTGATTTGGTTCCTTTATCATGCAGACGGAGTCCATAATGCCCAGCTCCTAGTGGGTGGTTTGGAAGGCAGCTGAGCCGTAAGGCAGTGGAGACATTTGTCACAGCAAGGGGATCCTGAGCAGAGCTGAAGAGTGGGTCCTTTGAGCCCTGGGGGATTCAGCAGAAGCGGCAGACTTCGGGAGAGCGAGTGTGAGGCCCTCCCAAGCTGTGAGACTAAATCACCACTTACCAGCCTTGAGCATTTGAGATCAGTACTGCATGCAGCAACTGGAGGACAGCACAAGGACCTCAGTGGACCTGAGCTCCTTCTCATATATTTCCTTCAGCCCCACAAGGGCAGGAAACTGAAAGAACAAGCAATTGTCCCACAATCTTTAGGTTATAAGAAAAGACTCATTTAAAAAACCAAATAGTGGGGTGCCTGGGTGGCTCAGTCGTTAAGCATTTGCCTTTGGCTCAGGTCATGACCTTGGAACTCCACATCAGGCGCCCTGCTTGGTGGGAAGCCTGCTTCTCCCTCTCTCACTCCCCTTGCTTATGTTCCCTCTCTAGCCGTGTCTCTGTCAGATAAATAAATAAAATCTTAAAAAAGAAAAAACAATAAAAACCAAATAGGATTAAAGGCTTATTTCCTTCCCTGTATCCACTTTGTGGGAAGAGGGATGTAGGGGAGGTGGTGGTTTGTAAAGAAGATAGAGCACTTACAAATTTTCTCCACAGCTTCCTTCCATTTGGTCTCAAAGTGAATGTATTTAGCAATTGGTCTTGTAATTCTGTGGTGTAGAGTTGTGGATGTTTCCTCATTTCACTGAATTTTTCTTTATTGTTCATATGACACTTATTTTTTTATATTTTATTGTTTTGAGGTGGTTTCTAGTGAGGAACAGAATAAAAATACACTTATTCTGCCCTCTTCAGCTACTGGTTCTTTGTCACGAATGTCTTGTTTTTGATAATATTTTTGTGACTCTATTAAGGTTTTGTACCTCTTTGGCATAGTTACATTCATGCATAACTTTTTTTTCTAAGAGAAAAATCTCTGAGAAATACAAACGTACTTTTACCTAATTCCCTTTATTTTATATGGCAGATAAAAATTTAAATAAAAATTTCTTTTTATAGAAAGATTTTTTTCTAATTGATCTGCTGAGGTTCCAATTTATTTTGCATTGAAATAAGGTTTTTTGTATCTTAACAAATGGAAATTTAATTTTCATCCTTTATATATTTTTTCTTAGGTGCACCTTCGATTGAATTTTTAGACTCTCCAGTTACAGCCATGGACCACCCATTTCTAAAAGCTTTTCAAGCATCATCTAGTTCTTCTCCAGAAACACTGACAGAGGGTAATGAAATCAAATGGACAAATATTTTGGGGGGTAGTAAATAAGAAGGTAGATTGATTCATTTTCTAGATCTTTTTTCCTTAGTATTACCACAATTTGATTACTATTTTATTTTTAAATTGGCCTTGTACTGAAAAAAAAGCAAGACAGTTCTTTTTTTTTGAAAATTGCTAAGTCTGAGAATTACGAGGATTCTAATAATAAAATAATTTGAAGTTTTAAACCTTACACCTTATTGCTTTGATGTCTGAATAAGAGAGTCTTCTAGTCGCTCTCCCAAGCAGATGTAATCTGGTGATAAGTATAGGTTAGCAAGGTTTTGTCATTTATAAATTATACATATACATACAAATTATACAAGTGCCTTATACATATATATGAATTTTATTCATTTTTAAACACTAGTGTTCTATTTCCTTTATTAAAACAAAAAAATTGAGGTATTTTTATGATGCAGTAGGTATTTAATATTTACAAATATTTGTAAATGAGAATTTTCTTTTTATTTGTATTTTCATACAACCTTTTCATGTACCCTGACTTTCTCCACAATGGATTTTTGGGCTGCTTACACAAACAACACCCGAGAAAGTGATGCGAAAATATAGACAGAGGAAACCAAAACCAAGAAAAAGGACACGGTTGTGTCAACTTTCAAGTTTGATATAATTGCTGCTGATGTAATTAAGTTTCAGTTTTAATAAGTGTAGTGGCACCGAAGACACAGAGGAAGGTGTGATCAGTTAAATACTTTTCATTATTAGAAAGATACTCATCTATTATTATGGGTTCCTCAGTGCTCATGAAAGTTATACCATTACTGGATTTTAAAGATGTCTCTGTAGTGCGACACTCAATGATACAGTGACCCAAGGTCCTTCAGAACTTTTTTTCAGAAGATACAGGCACATAGTCTGCCTAGGGTCCTGAGATATGGTTACCCAGGCCTTCTTGGTAGGGGGGCAGGGACGGAGATAGTTCTCTATCCCAAGGCTCGGGGTGTAGATCTTTCAAGATGGTGGTGACAAAGTCCAAGGCCTGCAGGGGTTCTCCCCCCTACTTCTGCCAGCCAGATGTTTGCTCTCTCTGGTCACCATCCTGGCACCGGGCTGTTTCGTGTGGGTTGTTTTCTGGCCTCAGAGTATCCCTTGTCAGAGCCTTGGGCCTGTGGGCCTCTTCACTCAGGACTGGGTGGACCATCATCACACCCTCCTACACAACGGCCACTGGCTTGCCTGGATGATGCATGTGGGAGAGTTCTTACAGCAAGTTTTGTGTAAGTCTAAAGGCATCATAGATGGACAGGCTCAACTACTCTGGTTCCTACAAACTTTCTTCTTCGGGATGACCTCTCTCTCCATCTTGATTGCTTATCGACCAAAACGCCAAAAACACACTCAAAGAAGATATCCAAAAACTTTCCCTACACTTTTGACATTCAACTTCACTGTTTGGGGTGGGGGAGGAGATGCTGGGGGATGCTGAGTTTACTTGATCTTTTTACTTTCCAGAAATTGAAGACCCTCTAGTAATTCATTATTCTTTCATATGCCCCAGTTGAGCTTGGCCAGATAACAGGAAGGGACTTGAGCTTCCCCGTTCTACAGACTCACCTCTCTGGCTGAGGGCTTTCGGCTACCTTCTTGAGGTCCTTGGCAGTGCTGGCGCTCTATCATCCGGCTTCAGCTGTGTACTAACAGTGCTCATTGGTATAACTTTGCTCTCACCTTCTGACTAAGACAACAT
>PITA01023842.1:0-27529 GCA_004023965.1 Spilogale gracilis
TTTTTTTTTTAAAGATTTTATTTATTTATTTGACAGAGAGAAACACAGCGAGAGAGGGAACACAAGTAAGGGGAGTGAGAGAGGGAGAAGCAGGCTTCCCGCCGAGCAGGCAGCCCGATGCGGGGCTCGATCCCGGGTCCCGGGATCATGACCTGAGCCGAAGGCAGTCGCCCAACCAACTGAGCCACCCAGGCGCCCCATTTGAATTGTAAATTTTCTTAATGGATAAAGGGATGTTCAGATTTTCTTTATTACCCTCTGTCAGTTATGACGGTCTCTGTCTTTTAGAAAATTTACCTATTGTTTCTAAATTATCATGTCTATTAACAAAGCTATTCATGAAACACTATTATGAAACTTCACTGTGGGTTTGAACTGTAGTATTCACATCGTTTCTGCTAATGGTATTTTGAATTTACCCTCTTTGTCTTGAAACTGACTAAGGATGTATCAGTTTCATCAATCTTGTCAAAGAAAGCAGTTTTGACTTTGTTGATTTTTAAAATATTTTTCTTCATATCCAAGTTTATTGATATCTGCTGCTATCACTTATTTTCTTTTCTCCTACTCTGAATTTTTTTAAACATTTTAAAAAAGATTTTATTTACTTATTTGACAGAGAGAGAGATCACAAGTAGGCAGAGAGGCAGAGAGAGCAAAGGAAATAGGCTCCTTGCTGAGCAGACAGCCGATGTGGGGCTTGATCCCAAGACCCTGAGATCATGACCAGAGCAGAAGGCAGTGAGCTACCCACATGCCCTCTGTTTGAATTTTAAATTGATTTGTTTTCTAGCTTCTAAACATAGAAAATTAGGTCATTATTTTTATACTTCACTTCTCTACTAGTAGAGTAATTTAACCAGTTTTTTTTCTATGTATCACGTAAATTGTGTTCTGCAGGTTTTGGCATGATCTTCTTTCATTATCACAGTCTGAAGTGGTCTCTAAGTGACATTTGATTCCTTCTTTGAACCATAGTTATTTACAAATTTAATGTTTAATTTCTTATTATTTAGAGATTTTCTATCCTTTTAAATCAATTTTTAATAAATAGCTTTGTGGCAAAAGAGTGTACTGTACATTATTTGTCTGAACTTTACAGGGAGTTATCTTGTAGTACTTATCTAATAAGTGCTCTCTGTACCTCTAAAAATAGTGTTTCTTTTAATTAGAGGACTAGTTCTTTATAGGTGTCAGTTAGTTTAAATGAGTTGATAATTTAGTTCATTGATTTTTTTTTTGTCTTCTTGATCTCAATTACCAAACAGTGCTAAATTTGTGGATTTGAGATTTGTTTCTCCAATTCTGTCCATTTTTGTCTCATATATACTCTGCTCTTAAGTACATAAGGAACTAGGTTTATTATGTGTTCTTGATGGATTGACCCCTTTTATCACTGTGAAATAATATTCTTGGTATCTGGTAATATTGTTTGCCTAATATCTACTTTTTCTATAATTTTTTTATCTTATGAAGTCAATACTAAATAATCATGGCATTAACTGAAATAATTAGTATAACAAATATTAAACATAAATTAATATATTTACTAAAATGTTTTCTAATATGTGATTCAATAATTTTAATACCTACCTATAGTAATTGAATAAAAAATGCTGTTCACACATTTATTTTATGTGAAAAAGCATTTGAAAACTTACAAGATGAAAATTAAATCATGATACACACTTAATATTAAAATGAGAGACTTTAAGATCTGGTAGATAATTAAAACCCCTTTATGGTAATTCGAAGTTAATAGGGACATTAGTGGTCAATGTTCCACTTTAAACATGGACAATTAATACTGTGAGAAGCTGAAAACTAGTCCCAAATCACAAATGTTGCTAAGATCCAGAATACCAATGTTCTTTGTTCTGCAAGTTACTGATACTCATGAATAAGGTTTTTGTGGAGAAATCCAAAACTAAAAAAGAGAAATAAAAGTATCAAAATTTTAATGATGATAGGAACATGAAAAAATTGATGTCATAATATTCTTAACCAGGTGCCCTGATCTTTATCCATTATTTTTCTCAGCTACAGAAGTGATCATAATTCATAATCGTAAAAATATATCTTTGTGTATCCTTCTAGCTTGGGGAAAAAACAAAAAACTGTATTTCCAATTTCAGTGTCACTGCCCCACGAATAAAATATTCTCAAGAGTAAATGAGCATGTTTACCTGTATAATGGAAAGGTGAGAAGAGAATAGCCTGAGTAAATACCATTCGTGCTAAAATAAATGCCGAGATATTCTTTGGGGAGAATAGTCTTACTCCTACCATTATATACAGAAAAAGAAAAACAACCATTTAGTCCACATTTATATTCTTGCTTGTTTACTACCAATAGGATTATACTATCTTGAGTATAAGTACCTTAGAGAATGACTCCCATGTCCTTTAATAATTTTAAAATACATGGTAAAATGTTCATTATACTACTTGTCTTAAAGGGACTAGTGAAGGGTTAATTAATCATGAATGCATAGACAAATAAATGCCAGGCACAGTTTCTTGGCAGAAAACAATTAGGTTGAAATGACCTTTTAAGCAGGGCATTGGGAATGTGGTAATTAAGGTATAGTTAAGCCCTTTGGAAACGTGCTTTTAGTCACTTCTTCCTAACAATAAGTAACAGAGACAAAGCACACAATACTTGAGTGTAAATATGATTTTCAACTTATTGAACACCAAGACATTTTTTTAAAGAATTCTATTTGCTGTTAATTCCTTTTGTTGACTGTATTTTTCATGATGATAAATTTAAAACACCGGGAGATGCTAGAATAAAAGGTCATGGCAGTTTGTTAAAGAAGCTTTGCCAAGACTCTATCCTTAGTACCTTAATAGAATGTCAAGAATCAACTCATGTTCTCTGTGTTTTTTTCTAACTCCATAATGTATCTTAGTATCACTTCCACAGAAAGTAAAATAGAGTTTCCTTTGACGTCTGTTTGTCATGTTTCCTTCATGATTTGTATGTTTCTTCCATCTAGATTACGGTTATCAATACTTTTCTCTCCTAAATAAAACTGAAACTTACACAGTGCTTAACAAGTCAAGTAGTACATTTGTCCATTTAAATCTTGTTTATATTTCTATTGTCAATATATAGTGTTCTAATTCAGCAAATACACTGCTAATTCAATAATGTTACGAATAGGTGACTTATCCTTTTGAGGAAATACCTCAATTATCTTTCCTACTTGCCTTCATATCTTGCTCTAAAGATGCTGAATGAATTATAAGAGGCTTCCCCTATTGCTGTGTTCTCTTATCCTTCTAGAATTTTACAAGCATTATTATCATATATGGCTAGAGATGTTCCTATTTCCTATCATTCTTTTAGTACTTAGTTCTAATTTTTAATGACTGAGCTTAGAAGTTGTCTTTTCTGAAAGACTTCCCTGAACTACTGAGCTACGGTCAGACTTCCTCCTGTTTGTACCTATAGCATCTTGAGATTTTTTTCCCAATAAGGCACATTTCAGACAATAGAAAATGCCCATTGTTATGTTCATTTTCTCTTGAAGATTGTATTCTCAATAAAGAGGACAGTATCGACACACAGAAGATGCTTAAAACTCTCTGCTAAAATGTAAATGTATTTTGCACATCTTAATCTTATTGTAGAAATTTTGACCCATGTCATTCTATTTCTGTGCTGATAAAAGTTATAGTGTCTTATAAACACAATAAACATTTTAAAAGTCAAATTTCAGATAAAGGTGGTAAACTGACCACTTCTCTGCTTACTCTCCATGCACTCCAGTAAAGTGACACTAAAGGGTATTTTTCGTTTCATGACACAAACTTTTAAGTTAGAGAAGTTTGGGAATTGAAAACAATAGAACAACGTTCTGCAACCTAAGTCTCTGGGCTAGCAGTAAATAGCAAATATGTGGAAAAACAACCTTAGGTGTCAGTGGGAAAAGACAAGAAATGATATAATTAACATCACACTGCATAATTCCTCAGAGTCTTAGTTATTTACAGCACAAGATATCTCGGGTTTGGGGGATAAATGATGTGGTAGGGAGGAGGCAAAAAAATAGGGATTGGTTGAAAATAAAGAACTGTTCTCTGAATATTTCACAATTTGAAAATAGCATCCAATTCTTGGTGACAACATCTTCATATATCCATAAGCTAATTAAGTCAGAATTATTATTTGTTTATTTTGAGGTCTTATTTTCTTTGTTATTTCCATTTCCTCTAATTACGGTTTCCATATTTTTTAAAGTTTGATTTCAGTAATTCCAATTCTACTATACTATATGTAGTGTTCTTTGTTTGGATTAACAACCAAATTTAGGAAACACAAGAGACTTCAACCAGCACTAGGTTTAGTTAGCTTTAAGAAAAGATACATATCAGGGAACATTTTTTTTTTTCTTTCTTTTTAAGTAGACTCCACACCCAACATGGATCCCAATGTGGGCCTTGAACTTTTGGCCCTGAGATCAAGACCTGAGCTGGGATCAAGAGTTAGATGGTTAACAAACTGAGCCACCCAAGGCACCTCATATCAGAGAACATTAAGCAGGGCTGAGACAAAGATAAATCAAATGAGGTACTCTCTTCGGGTGCAAAATTTAAGGGTACTCCAATCAACTTAGCAATTAAAAAATCCCTATATTTTAGTAATTTTTAAATTTTTTTAAAAGATTTTATTTATTTATTTGACAGAGAGAAATACAGCTAGTGAAGGAGCATAAGCAGGGAGAGTGAGAGAGGGAGAAGTAGGCTTCCCGCCGAGCAGGGAGCCGGACGCGGGGCTTGATCCCAGGTCTCCAGGATCATGACCTGAGCCAAAGGCAGTCACTCAACCAACTGAGCCACCTGGGCGCCCCAGTAATTTTTTAAATAAAAACACATAAACATAAAATGAACAAAACATTTTTTAAATAAAGACAAGATCAGTGTTACTGATTTTTCCCTTTGCCTCAGCTCCAATATATATGCTCAGCATGGGACCACAACATAGTGTTGGAAAGTAAATAAGAAAAAGTCAGAGGAAGTAAAGCAAAAAAAAAAAAATAAATAAATAGATGAAACATAAGAAAGAAAAATAAGCAAATCAGTGTTTTCATCTAGGTGTCCCAACATCTGAAATACAGAATTTCAAAAATAAGAGCAATAAAATGTATAGGAAATAATCAATAAAATAATTTTATACAGTTTTCAGAAACGGAAAAGCATAACTTTCCAGTCTGCAAGTACCACTAAGAACTTAATACAGTGGATGAACATAAGATTAAATGAGGCTTACTAAAATATTAAAATTTCAGGAACATGGAAGTTTCTTCATCTAATAAACAGATTAGATGTAAAACACCAGAAACTAGAACAGATTGGGATTTTTAACCGGCACTTAGTTTCTATCAAATTCAGATGCTTTCACAAACTATAATCTTTAAAAGCAAAGGTACCTACAGAAATTTAGTTGATAAATACATTTGAAAGAAAGGACAGAACAAGTTGATGAAGAGGATATAAAGAGGGACCAGCTGTACAAATATGAGGATATTGCATGACGTCAAAGATTAATTTGTTCCATGTTAAAAATTATAACTATTATTGGCCAAAACTTCCTGAAGAGAAATAATTTCCAGTCTAGAATTCTATATCCAAAGTATCAATCAAATATGGAGGTTGATTAAATATCTTATTAGGCATTTAAGATCTCAAAGCATTAGTTTTCACACATCATTTCTCAGGAAGCTACTAAAGAATGCTCTTCAACAAAGCAGGGGAGCATAAGACAAAATACACACACACACACACACACACACACACACACGTAAGAAATGAGAGATTTAAGTAATAAGAATGGCAACAGGCATCTCCCCACCATGGATAATGGTGTAGAGGAAATAGGGTAACAGAAGGCCAAATCTAAAGATATCAGAAGACTTTCTGAGAGATTTCTTCAAAAAGAGGAAATCAATTGAATATCTATTGTGTCTGATCATATTGAAGGGAGATTTAAATAAGTGAATGTTTAGGGTGGATAATAACAACAAAAATAATAAATATAAGAAGTTCAAACAAAGTTACTGCCAAGAAAAAACAAGTTATGTGAAATACGAAAACAAATCATCATTGAGTATATAACTGTGGTCAGTAGCATCTATATTGTCAAAATTAAATTTTATTTAGATTACATTACAGTGCCATTAAATTAGATGGAAAGAGTTGTAGGAAGTTTGCACATGTGTAGTTAAAGTAGAAGGAAAGAGTGCTAAGTTCTTTACTGTTGTAGTGAGTAATCAGTATATGGCACCTAAAACTGAAAATAAGTAAGTAAGAAGTAATGTTAAGAAAGCTGCTACAAAAATTACAATTGGTATCCAAGCTAAGGAGAAGAAAATCAGTAAAAGGACGAGGAAAACTGGTGTTTTTAGGAATAAAACAAAAGTGCAAACTATTTGAAAGTCAGTACCCAAGAAATGATCCGGATTACTGCTGTAATATCTCCTAACTGGACTAGTTATTCATATATTATTTAAATGTGTTTTACAAAGTCATACAATTAAATGCAAAAATACAATCTAATGCATATGCTCTTATACATACAATTGACCCTAATTAAAAAAATAGTTTTCTAAATAGTTTTTTAACCACTGATATTCATCTTGTGTGTGTGTGTGTGTGTGTGTGTGTGTGTGTGTGTGTGTAGATAGACATAGAATATTGAATTAGTTATAAAGATAAGCATGGAGAATGCCATGTAGATAAATACAACGATATGGCCAGTATTAAAAGCAACAATAAAACATTTTATTGTTAAACAGCAACATATTTTAGGCACTACTGGATAAAATTTAATATTAATAATAATTAATAATAATAATGGCTAGTTTTTATTGAGCATTTTTGTGACAGTTACTCTTCTGTTCCTTTACATACAATATTTCATTTAATCCTGAGAGCAATTCTGAGTATGAATGATTAGTTTTCTTTATTTTGAAGGTAAACTTAAGTACTTTCATATGTGGTATTCTACCTGCACAAATGCAAGCATTTTTGATAGTTATTATCTGTTCATTTCCTATTTCATCTTAAGCAGTTTCTAACAACAACATGGAAAATGTGAAATCAGTCTTAGAAAAAAATACAGCAGCTAAGCAAATGCCCTGCATGACAATATTTCAGAGTGGTTAAATAGGAACTGACTTAGGAAGGCTTTCAAATAAATGTATAATTCATTGTGTGCAGTATGTTATTATGTAACTATGTTTTAGGCTTTCTTATGGGGTGATTAGCTTTTTTATCTGGTGGTGTATTTAAAAGTGCATCATTTAGAGTATTAGAATATGCAGGTATAACTGTTCATTTAAAATAAATGTAAATATGCACACACACAAACATACATATACATTTTCTACTAAGTTCCAGGGAAATATTAGCAAAACTTACACCTTAAAATTTTACGTATTAAAAAAATTCCAGAAATATCTCCAGAGAAAGTCAAAACTTTTTAGGACTTTTCTGATGATAAAGGCTCCAAATTCTACCTCATATTTCTGAATCGTGGCATTTACTGCTCATGCCATTTGTTCTTTGAAGTAGTGAACATGAGTGTCTTATGAAATTTTAGCAGATGTCATTTGTTGTTAAATTTCAGAAGAGATGCATGAGTTGCTAAGATGATCAAGAATTTGGAAAAAGTCCATGCACTTACTAGAATAGTCCACAGCACAAATATAAGCAAAATTCTTGAAAGGTCTTCCTATTGCAGGTAATCCCTACTAAATGGATGGTGATGTGGCTAATAAAATAGGGCAACAAATGGTTTCACACATTACCCACAATTTCCACCTGCAGAACCTTTCCAAAGACATCAGAATCTTGGAGAAATTTTCCTCTTAGTCCTTCCCGCTTCTCCCTACCATAGCGCTGTGCCCTAAATTAATGGATGACCAAGAGCAAAAGTATCTTTAATTTAACAAGCTAGTTGAAGCAGATAGTAAATGGAGAACTTGCAGAAAAAGAGCCTTTTCCTTCACGTGATATAAATCTTTCAATCCTTGCACATCTGTGGAGATAATATTTTATGGCCAGTGGGCCCCTAGTATGGGGCATACTAGGACCTTAAGGTGATGGTGAAATTATGTTTTGCTTTATTGTAAATGGATAGGAAAACAATGATAAAAGCACTTTTTACAGTCTCTTTGCATCAGTACTTATATGTTTTTATCTTACATAACTTATTATAATCATTTTAATGATAAGTCTCTAGTTGTTTTAAGTAAAAAATTAAGAAAGGGAGTCTGAACTGACTAAAAAGTGTTCTGGTATTTGAAGAAGTCATATAAAAAAACTTCCTGATTTTAAAATACAGTGTGTCTAAATCATCCTCCTTATCTATCTTACTATCTTATTTTTGTTTCTGTTACTTAAGGGGCAGTAAGGTAGGGCTCTTCTAGAATGGCTTTTGGAGTTAGTTAAAATGTTTGGCCTTTATTGACTGCTTTCACATCTCATTGTTCACATTCTGTTGAATTATTTTTGTAGTTTGGAGAAGCAAAACTGGTACAATATTTGCCCACTTTCAGTAAAAGTTCATGTGTTTTTTTAAAATTAAATTGTTTCTACAAATACAATAGTTTTCTTCTGTGACATAAAATATGACCTGTATTTGTTTATAAATTAAAAAAGTGGTGTGCCTCGGTGGCTCAGTCGTAAGCGTCTGCCTTTGGCTCAGGTCATGATTCTGGAGTCACAGGGTTGAGCCCCGCATCCGGCTCCCTGCTGGGGTGGGGGGGAGCCTGCTTCCTCTCACTCTCCCTGCTTGTGTTCCCTCTCTAGCTGTGTTTCTCTCTGTCAAAAAAAAAAAAAAAAATCTTAAAAGAAAAAAAAGTTATGTACCCTTTAGTAATTTCATCTGCCTTTTCTGTAATACAAATTTTACTATTTTATTACAAAGTCTAATGGATTTAAATCTTTATGATGCCTTTCTTTAAAAAAAAAAAAAGAAATTTTATTTATTTATTTGACAGAAAGAGAGATCACAAGTAGGCAGAGAGGCAGGCAGAGAGAGAGGAGGAAGCAGACTCCCCGCAGGGCAGAGAGCCCTATGCAGGCCTCTGTCCCAGGATCCTGAGATCAGGACCTGAGCTGAAGGCAGAGGCTTTAACCCACTGAGCCACCCAGGCACCCCTTTATGATTCCTTTCTAAAGCTAAGTGGCTGGGTAGGATTATACTTATTGGCTAGTTACTATGAAAAGATATGCTTTATCTAGTTTAACCCTCCAATAGTATCATATAAAAATATGATTTTATCTTTATAAATAATAAACAAACTCATGTTGGAAATATAATTTGCTCAAAGTCACATGTCAATTAGCAGAGTTAAAATGCTCTTCCTAATTTCAAAACCCATGCAATGCTCATCACACACCATTTCACTCCAAGAATGTAATTCTCTTGATGATAATAGAATAAAGAGAACTGCATAGAAAGCCCTGTGTTAGGCATGAATTTTATTGTTTTTAATACAGTATCTCCTTTAGGTTCTTCTACTTTATCCACTTTGCAGGTAAATAAACTGAGCTATAGAGAGGTTTGGATTTGCCCAGCCCCAGAGACAAAGAGGTAAAGCCAGATTAAAACATAATCCTATTTGATTGTGCAGTTAGAACTGGAAACTTTTGCCAGTATTCCACTATGCATTTATATGTGTATTTGGTTAAGGATTTCATGTGCCCTGTATCACAAAGCTATAGTAATTCCTAAATTAATATTGGTTTTATATGTCACGGAAGTATGCAATGATTAATGAAAACCTCATATGAAAAGACATGGAAGGGGCCAATACATGGCTACAGGCAAGGAAAAACAACCTTTTATAATGTTCTGTATTAACAGCTACTATGAACTAAATTATGTTAGAGTAATTGAGTTTAAAGTATCAAGAAAATAAATGTCTGTGTTTGAATGTCTGCTACTACAAATAAACATGCATGGTATTGATCTGGTAGCTTCAAATTGTTATTCATGCTTGTGTGAAGCATCAGTGAAGTAGGCAACACTTATATTAAAACAATTGATTTGCCTCTAAATATCTGCTATAGGTCAGAAAATTTGACATTTATTCTATAACAGGTATCAACATAGCTGAAATAATTTTTAAAAACTCTCATCTAAAACTGAATATATCATTTTAATACTGTAGGGCTGAATAATAATCATTAGGAAGTAGTTCTTTGGAAAAAACAAACAATTGCCATTAGATTTCTATGACTTCCATCGAGTGGCTCTAATACACTGTATCTCTTGAAAATGGTAAAAACAAAGTAAACATTCAGACATAAATCTGGGGAAGAGACTAAATATTTCTGGAAAAGAATTAATGACTATTTTCATATTTTGCAGAGGGGGAAAAAAACTTTGTTTCTTTATGGATTAGTTACCAAAGTATTTATATTCTTACCACTTTACCTTCTAATATAAAATTAGAATATTCTAAATGGTACAATCACTATGTTGCTCCCTTTAGAATAATCCTCCCTTTAGAATGCATACCTAATAAAGTGGCATATTTGAAATATGCTCTAATTATTCCTGGGATTTTTGTTTGTTTCTTTGTTCTTTTTAAAGATTTTATTTAATCATTTAAGAGAGAGAGAGAGAACACGGCAGAGGGAGAAGTAGAATCCCTGCTGAGGAGGGAGCCAGATGTGGGGCTCGGTACCACGACCTGGAGATCATGACCTGAGCTTAACCACTAGAGCCACCCAAGTGCCCCTATGCTTGGGTTTAATTCACATGTTTAGCAATAAAATGTTCAACTGAAAGTGATTAAACACAAAAAGGAAATAGAGAAATATACCAAAATCGAACATGATATGATAAAATGAATGCAAAATAGATTATAATCAATTAGTAATAAGATGGCCAAAAAGAATGGGGGAATATTAAGAATATGGAAATGTACATCACAAACCATATCATGATGAAACTTAACATGCTTCTGGCTCTTAACAGAGTATAGTAAGTGTTTACTTTCTATGTGGATGGACCATACAGAGGCATCAACCACTCTTGCCACCCATGAGAAATTATAGGATTTGTGAGATGGATAGCTGAAATAAAAGAGCAATATGTAACCAACCTTACAAGAAAAAAACTGTATTTTGTTTTTAACTAGAGAAATGTATCTTGCTAGTTAAGAGATCAATGAGTTTGTGACAATATACTTGATTTAAATTACTATATTCAATTAAAAGGAAATAAATTGTTTCCAGTGGTAAATCAACTAAAGAATAAAACTAATTGAAGTCAATATTTTCTCCCAGTTTTTTTCTTGATTAGTAGAAGTTTATACAAGAAATTTATCATTGTCTGAATTCAAATGCAATATTTTGTCTTCTATTGATTTCTATTTATAGAAATATATGTATTGGTCATAACACTGTTGATTCATTTACTCTAGTAATAAGATTGAGTGTCAGTAGTCTTTGATTTAAGATATCAAATTGGTATGAAAGGGATTGTGGAAAGTATTAACAATTTTAAAAGGACACATTTCTGTCAGAAAACATAAAGCATAGACCTAAAATTTTATTTTTAGATAATTTTGATAAGTAAATATAGGACATATTATAAATTCAGTTGCATTTTTACAACCATTATAGCTATTTTCTTCATTGCCGTGAAATTCCTTTGAGTAATAACTTGAAACATAACATTTATAAGAAAAAATTCTAAGTTTCTTGAACTGTATTAAGTATATTATCATTGTTTCACATGCTTATTTTTTCTTTGCCTATGTATATTGAAATTTGCCTTCATAATTTTATAATCCTAAAGAGCTATTGGTTTTTTCATATTACCACTCCCTCAATCTTATTTTAAAAATATAAAGATGGGGGGCACCTGGGTGGCTCAGTTGGTTGAGCAACTGCCTTCGGCTCAGGTCATGTTCCCAGAGACCCGGGATCGAGTCCCACGTCGGGCTCCCTGCTCGGCGGGAAGCCTGCTTCTCCTTCTTTCACTCCCCCTGCTTGTGTTCCCCCTCTGGCTGTGTTTCTCTCTGTCAAAATAAATAAAATCTTGAAAAAAAATAAAAATATAAAGATGGATTATATTAAATTTGTGCCATGGTAACCAGGAACAAAATTAGATTAACAAAAAAAAAAAGAAAAGAAAAATCAAGTTGGGCATTAGAATATAGGAGATTATGATAATTTACTTTAAATTCAAGTGACTTTAGAGAGAGAGGCAAGGTATATTATCTTATGGATCATGTGCTTTACAGTCACTGATACAAAAAGAAACAGCAATAAGATAGTAAGAGATGTTTATTGTTATTTTACATAATTCTTCAGCCACTGTAGTTAGAAATAACATTGTTAGAATTAAATAAAGAGTGGAATTTTAAAATATGTATCAGAGAACTTGAAATAAAAAGTATGCTTTCTTCAAATGTAGTCACAACTCTGATATTCATAAATAGTATCCAGCTCTCATATCCTTTAATTATGATTACTGTAGTATTGATTCATTTTTATTTAAATGGAAGAATCTAAAACAAAATATGTTTATAAAAAGCAGTATTTCTTTAACCAATAAAATGTCAACTCATCTGCAATCTAGAAAATCATGATTACATATACATATAGATGTATCGTATATTTATGTACACTATATAACATGTGTCATGACTATATATACATATAGATGTATTAGCATAATTAGCATATTCTGCTCATGTATATGGATTAACATAGAATATACATAATAAATCAGGATTTGATATATTTTGTTTTCATTACATAAAATTTGTATAATATAACCTTTGGGATAGCTACTATTATCCTTATTTTACAGATGAGGACTTGATACATATGTACAGTAAATGGTACAAGGTCACAGAACTGCGAAAAGACAGAGTCAGAGCTTTGTCTGAAGTGGTCTGACTCTAAAATCTGAATTCTTATTCATTTCTCTGTACTGATGTGTGTTTACCATCTGAATCAATAATCTTGCCTGAAGATTTTTAAGACTAGTGGTTTAAACAAATGTGTGTGGGTTTTTTTTCAGAGATTTTTAATCAAAGTGAATACTTGGCCTTATTTTTATGGTTGGAGGAAAACACACATTCTTGCCCTCACTTGGACCCCTGCAGTAGCTTGTTACTCTGAAGAAAGCTAGCATAAGAATAAATCCAACCCATGAAAAAAGAGGGAACTGAACGATTTACAGAGAAAAGAATCTACATGAAGCTGTACTTGCATCAGTTTGGAGGCTACACAACATTGTTGAAGCAAACTGAAATTATAGTCCTATAACAACACTATTCTCTCCACATAAAAGCTTTTATAGCTGAAAACCTCCATAGAAATATAAAGATGGAGAGTAATAAATTTCACCTCTGTTAATTCAGTACTTTAACCTCTCTAATAATATTGATATTGGGCCATGCTACTTCCTTCCATTTATCTTTTGTTATGACCAACTATACTGTTTCTCAATTCGTTATGCAAAAATTGATATGGGATCCTAATATTTTTTTCTACTATTCAATTTCTAAGCTTTCTCATTTATCATGATTTTTCTCCTCTTTTATTATTCCCTCAATAAATGCTACCAGAAAAAGAAATGTTTATAATTGTCATTTATATAAGATTATATGTTCATCCATCCGTTCTATTTTCACATCAGGTACAACTTTTTAGAAGTTGTAAAATATCATGCCACAAATGATGAAAGCATAATCATATTATATTAGATATAAACCTTCTGACCTCAAATTTTTTTATAATCAGAAACAACAAGATGCCATGGCTTAGGAAAAGACTTCTCTCAATCTAAAGGCTCTTTGAAATGGGAAGAGAAATGTCATTGCTCTAAATGGGGTTGTCCTCTCTGAATAGAAAGTCTTGCTCAGGGGCGCCTGGGTGGCTCAGTCGGTTAAGCGACTGCCTTCGGCTCAGGTCATGATCCCGGAGACCCGGGATCGAGCCCCACATCGGGCTCCCTGCTCGGCGGGAAGCCTGCTTCTCCGTCTCTCACTCCCCCTGCTTGTGTCCCCTCTCTGGCTGTGTTTCTCTCTGTCAAATAAATAAAATCTTTAAAAAAAAAAAAAAAAGAAAAAAAAGAAAGTCTTGCTCAGGGCAACTCAGAAATAGAAAGAGACAAAAAGTATGTGTGAGGATGGCTCAAAGACCATGCCAGAGCAAATATAATATGATCACTTCAATGTAAAGAATTAGCTCCCTGCAGTACCTGGGTGGCTCAGTCAGTTAAATTACCTGCCTTTGGCTCAGGTCATAATTGCAGGGTCCTAGAATTGAGTTCCATGTCAGGCTCTCTGCTCTACCAGGAGCCTGATTCTCCCTCTGCCTGCCATTCCTCCCTGCTTGTGCTCTCTCTCTTTCTATCTCTGTCAAGTAAATAAACAAAATATTTTTTTTTTTAAAAACCTTTATAAAAAAGAATTTGCCCCCGAAAGTACTAGGAAAATCTGTAGCTGTGTACATCATCTCTGTGCATGTGGATATAGATATCTATGATATCTATGTGTCAAAACAGAAGTATCAACAACATGCAATTCTAAATATTTTCTTGAACTTTAGCAAATTAAATAGATAAGAATATTTCTATTTAGTGTGTAAAATATGTGTAAAGACCTGTTGAAATGCTACCTTGAGCTTTTCACAATTCTTGACACAAGTTTAATTTTTATTAGGACCTACATGATTTACTACAAAGTAGGGAAGTCACAACTAGATAATGTAAAAGGGGAAGACCAAGAAAGCCTTTATTAATAAGTCTTGTTATTTCTTTTCTGTTTGTTTTCCCTTTAAGAACATGTTTACAGAAACACATTGTAGGTATTAAAGGTTAGAAATATATATATATGTATATATATAAAAAATTGTGGATTTTAACACATGTTGATAGTTTTATTTTTTCTAATATATACATACAAGTTAAATTTATAACAATGTACATATATATAACCTTATATAAATACATGTATACATATATATGTGTATGTTTGTGTGTGTGTGTGTATACAGAGAGAGAATCTTCAGAAATAGATCTGAACTCTTATTGACTCAGAACATTGGTATAAAAATGATGTCAGATCTATTACTTAGGATCATGGAATAGATTTTTTCCATGTTCAAATTTTGTTGATATTGATCATCATTTTTCATTAGCATTCCAGATACTCATGAGTGCTTTGGTAGATTGATAAATGACCCTCATCCAGGTCTTATTTCTGGAAGCTGTGTTATCTGTATATGACAAAATGGATTATGTAGATGAATTAAGGTAAGCATCTTGAGATGAAAGGTTACCTGAATTATTTGAATGAGCCCTAAATGTAATCACAAGTGTTCCTTAAAGGAGATTTTAGGGGCACCTGGGTGGCTCAGTTGGTTAAGTGACTGCCTTTGGCTCAGGTCATGATCGCGGAGACCCGGGATCGAGCCCCACATCAGGGCTCCCTGCTTGGCGGGAGGCCTGCTTCTCCCTTTCTCACTCCCCCTGCTTGTGTTCCCTCTCTCGCCGTGTTTCTCTCTGTCAAATAAATAAAGTCTTTAAAAAAAAAAGGAGATTTTATAGGAGAATGAGGTTATGGGAAGACTGAAGCAACATACTACTCTGTTAACTTGGAAGAAGCTATAAGCCCAGGAATATAAGGGATGCAACTCTAACAGCTGGAAAAAGCATGGAAACAGATTCTCTCCTAGAACCATCAGAGGGACACAATTCTGTTGAAACAATGATTTCAACCTGGTGAAACTTTCTTTGTTCTTTTAGCCTCCAAAAGTGTCATATAATAAATATGTGTTGTAGTAGATGAAATTTGTAATAATTTGTTATAGCAGCATTAGGAAGCTAATACATATGCTGTATCATACAGCTGTTGCAAGACTATTCCCTTTGTCCAGATGCAGTTTATTTAGATGTCGGCATAACAAATTTCCTTACATATTTAAAATGTTTGCTTAAATCACAGTGAGACCATCCTGATTATCCTAGTAAAATAAAATTTTCAGCTGGGCAGTAATACTTGTATCAGACAAAATAGACTTCATAACAAAGCCTACCAAAGACAAAGAAGGACACTATATAATAATAAAGAAGATAATCCACAAGAAGATATAACAATGGTAAGTATTTATACACCCAACATGGGAGCACTCAAATACATAAAACTGTTAATAGCAAACATAAAGTAACTAATTAATAATAATACAATAATGTAGGGGAACTTTGACATTCCAGTTACATCGGTGGACAGATTATTCAAATAGAAAATCAACAAGAGAACAGTGGCTTTAATGACACACTGGACCAGATGGATTTAACAGATGAATTCAGAGCATTCCATCCTAAAAAAGCAGAATATACACTATTTTCAAGTTCATATAGGACATTCTCCAAAGTAGATTACATATTAAGCCAAAAAAAAAGTCTTATTGAATTTTAGATCAAAGTCTTATTGAATTTTAGATCAAATTTTAGATCATACCATGCATCTTTTCTGACCACAACATTATGAAACTAGAAATCAACCACAAGAAAATATTTGGGAAAACCACAAATACATGGTTAAACAACATGCTACAAAACAATGAATGGGTCAACCAAGAAATCAAACAAAAATCAAACATTACATGGAAATATATGAAAATGAAAATACATGTTCTAAAATCTTTGGGATGCAGCAAAAAGCAATTCTAAGAGGAAAGTACATAACAGTACATTCCTATTTCAAGAACAAGAAAAATCTCAAACAATCTAATCTTACACTTAAAGGAACTAGAAAAAGAAATCTCAAAACCCAAAACTAGCAGAAGGAAGGAAATAAAAAAAAATTACAGCAGAAATAAATGACATAGAGACCAAAAAATGAACAGATCAATGAAACCAGGAGCTAGTTCTTTGAAAAGATTAACAAAATTGATAAAATTCCAGCGAGACTCGTTAAAAAAATCTAAAAGGGGACGCCTGGGTGGCTCAGTCGGTAAAGCAGCTGCTTTCAACTCAGGTCATGATTCCAAGGTTCTAGGATCAAGTCCCACATCGGGCTCCCTGCTCAGCGGGGAGCCTACTTCTCCCCCTCCCTAGCACTCTCCCTGCTTGTACTCTCTCTCTGTGTCAGAGAAATAAACAAAATATTGGGATGCCTAGGTAGCTCACTTAGTTAAATGACAGCCTTCAGCTTAGGTCATGATCCTGGAGTCCCAGGATCAAGTTCCACCTTGGGATCCCTGCTCATTGAGGAGTCTGTTTCATCCTCTTCTTCCTCTCCACTCATATGCTATCTCTCTCAAAAAATAAAATCTTAAAAAAATAAATAAAATATTTTTAAAAATTAAAAAGTAAAACAATAAAAAGGAAGAGAGGACTCAAACAAACAAAATCACTAATGAAAGAGGAGAAATAACAACCAACACCACAGAAATACAAGAAATTGTAAGAGAACATTATGAAAAATTGTATGCCAAAAAATTGAACAACCTAGAAAAAAATGGATAGATCCCTACAGACATATAACCTACCAAAATTGGAGCAGGAAAAAATAGAAAACTTGAACAGATCAATTACCTGCAATGAAGTTGAATGCATAATCAAAAAACTCCCAACAAACAAAACCTAGGACTACATGGCTTCACAGACAAATTTTACCAAATATTTGAAGAAGAGAAGGGGAAGCCTGCATAACTCAGGCAGTTGAGTGTCTGCTTTTAGCTCAGGTCATGATCCCACCGTCCTGGGATTGATCAAGTCCAGGAATGATCTTCTTACTCGGTGGAGAACCTGCTATTCCCCCTGACTATGCACTCTCTTTTTCTCTCTCTGTCACATAAATAAATAAAATCTTTTAAAAAATAAAAAATAAAGAAGAGTTTATATCTATTCTTCTCAAACTATTCCAAAAAATAGAAGGAAACTTTAAAATTCACTAAATAAATAAGGCCAGCATTATCCTTATGCCAAAACCAGATAAAGGTACCACAAAAAAAAAAAAAAACACAAAAAAACAGAGAACAACAGGCCAATATCTCTGATGAACATAGATGCAAAAATCCTCAATAAAATACTAGCAAACCAAATCCAATAATTCATTAAAAAAATTTATTGACCATGATCAAGTGAGATTTATTCCCATGATGCAAGGGTGGTTTGATATTGACAAACTAATCAACATGATACATTACATTAATAAGAGAGAGAATAAAAACTCTATGACATTTTAACAGATGCAGAAAAACATTTGAAAAAGAACAACAACAATTCATGATAAAAAACCCTCAACAAACTAGGTTTAGAGTGAACATACCCCAACATAATAAAGGCTGTATATGAAAAACAGTGAACATCATACCCAATGGGGAAAAACAGAGCTTTTCTCCTAAGGTCAGGAATAACACAAGGATGCCCACTCTCACCACTTTTAGTCAACATAGTGCTGGAAACCCTACACCACAACAATTAGGCAACAAAAGGAAATAAAAGGCATCCAAATTGGTAAGAAAGAAGCAAAAAAAAAAGAAAAGAAAAGAAAAGAAAAAAGTAAAGCTCTCACTATTTGCAGATAACACAATACTTCATATAGAAAATTCTGAAGATTCCACCAAAGAACTACTAAAACTAATAAATTCAGTAAAGTTGCAAGATACAAAAATCAATGTACAGAAATCTATTGCATTCCTATACACTAGTAATGAAGCAGCAGAAAGAGAAATTAAGAAAAAAATCCCATTTACAACTGTACCAAAAATAATAAAATACGTAGGAATAAACTTAACGAAAGAGGTGAAAGACCCATAATATAAAAACAAAAAAACACTGCTGGAAGAAATTGAAGATGACACAAAGAAATTGAAAGACATTCCATGTTCAAGGATTGGAAGAAAATTATTGTTAAAAATAAAAACCATGCAAAGCAATCTACACGTTTAATGCAATCCCTATAAAATACCAACAACATTTTTTCACGGAACTAGAACAAACAATCTTAAAATTTGTGTGGACAACAACAAAAAAAAGCCCCAAATAACTAAATAAATCCTGAAAAGGAAAAATAAACGGAGGGGGTCACAATTCCGGAGGACTTCAAGTTATATTACAAAGCTGTAGTGATCAAAATAGTTTGGTCTTGGCAAAAAAACAGACACAGAGATCAATAGAGCAGAATAGAAAACCCAGAAATATGCTCACAATTATATGGTCAATTAGTCTTCAACAAAAGAGGAAAGAATATGCAATGGGAAAAAGACTGTCTCTTCAATAAATGGTGTTGGGAACACTATACAGCTTCATGCAAAAAAAAAATGAAATTGGACCACTTTCTTATGTTGTACACAGAAATAAACTCAGAATGGATTAAAGACTTAAATGTGAGACCTAAAACTGCAAAAACCTAGAAGAAAACAGAGGCAGTAATTTCTCTCACATTGACTGTAGCAACATTTTTCCAGATAGATCTCCTAAGGTAAGGGAAATAAAAGCAAAAGTGAACTGTTAGGACTACATCAAAATGAAAAGCTTCTGCACAGCAAATTAAATAATCAACAAAACTAAAAGGCAGGCTATTGAATGGGAGAAGATATTTGCAAATGATATATCCAACAAAGGGTTAGTATCCAAAATATATAAAGAATTTATAAAGCTCACCATCGAAAAGATGAATAATCCAATTCAAAATGGGCAGAAGACATGAATAGACATTTTTCCAAAGAAGACATACAGATGACTATCAGATACATGAAAAGATGCTCAGTATCACTCATCATTGGAGAAATGCAAATCAAAATTACAGTGAGATATCACCTCACACCTGTTAGAATGGTAAAATCAAAAACACAAGAAACAACAAGTGTTGATGAGGATGTGGAGAAAAAGGAATCTTTGTGTGCTATTAGTGGGAATTCAAAGTGGTGCAGCCAGTATGGAAAAACAATATGAGGATTCCTCAAAAAGTTAAAAGTAGAATAAGCCTAAGATCCATTAAGCACTTCTGGATATTTACCCCCAAAATATGAAAACATTAATTCAAAAGGATACACACACCCCTATGTTTATAACAAGACTATTTACATTATCCAAAATATGGGAGCTTCCCAAGTGTCCATTGATTGTTAAGTGGATAATAAGTGGTATATATGAACACATACAATGGAACATTATTCAGCCATAAAAAGAGTGAAATCTTGGAAAGAACTAAAGAGTATAATGCTAAGTGAAATATGTCAGTCAGAGACAGACAAGTACCATATGGTTTCATTCATGTGGAATTGAAGAAAGAAAACAAACAAGCAAAGTTGAGAGAGAGAGAGAGAGAGAGAGAGAGAGAGAGAAACTCTCTAATAAGAGAGAAACTATAGAGAACAAACTGATGTTTACCAGAGGGAAGGTGGTAGAGGTGGGGAGGTGGTAAAAGAGATGATGGGGATTAAAGAGGACACATAATGATGATCCCTGAGTAATGTATAGAATTGCTGAGTCACTATATTGTATAGCTGAAACTAATATAATATTGTATATTAACCATACTGGAATTAAAATGAAAACTTAAAAAAAAAGGCAGTTTGCTGAAACTAAGAAGGTTTGGATTATTTAACAGGACTACGATGCTAATAGCCACTCACCTCCAGATTTATTACTAGATGATAAAAATTAAATTTATTTTTGTTCTGTCCATAATAATGAACTTCACTATGTTTGCAATTGCACACATTTATAATTTATAAATTTTCCAACTTAACATAAAAAATATAAAATTTCCATATTCTTTCACTTTGAGTCCCCTTAATTTTTCTACTTTTATACAGATAACATTTTCTATTTTATTATATAATTAATTTACTTGTATTTTGTTAGAACATAAATCCCATAATAGGAATTTTTATTTAATTTAATTTTTGACAGATATTACAAGCTCTTAGAGTTGTATGTGAAAAAAACCCCACATATTTGCTATATGAATTCGTTAATAATCTGAAGTTAAAATAGATTACTAGGGATTTAAAAAATGTACTAAGGATTTTTTTTTTTTTAAGATTTTATTTATTTATTTGACAGACAGAAATACAGCTAGAGAGGGAACACAAGCAGGGGGAGTGAGAGAGGGGAAAGCGGGCTTCCCGCGGAGCAGAGAGCCCGATGTGGGACTCGATTCCAGGTCTCCGGGATCATGACCTGAGCTGAAGGCAGTCGCTTAACCAACTGAGCCACCCAGGCGCCCCTGTACTAAGGATTTAAATAAATGATGAGTATGGATGTGAAAAGGACTCAGTAACATGCATTTTTTTATGTGATCTTTCACTCTGTTCTTTCACTATTATAGGAAGAAAAGGGATGGAGACATTGAAGATAGAAGGAATGAAGGGAATAGATATGAGGAAGTGGGTATTTAGTAAGAACTTTTTTCAGGCACTTTTTCTGAAATAATTTTACTTAATGAAAACATTCTGTCAGCTGACATCCTCTCGTGCTGTCTATCTATGTATCTATCATCTATCTATCTATCATCTATCTATCATCTATCCAACTGTCATTGAGTTTTCTGAAAAAACATAAAAATTTTATAGATTTGTCAGGTAGTAGAAACAGAGTTAAGTTCCCATTAGTTTAATTATTTCTCTAACTACGCACCTTAATTTTTTAGACAACTTCAGAAATACATGCATTTTATTTAGGATTTCATTGAGGTATTTTAAAATTTTACAATTTTTTAAAAATTTTCTCACTGGTACATGTATATAACTAAACAGTTTTGTATGAATAGTTAACATAAAAGACAACTTACATGAGAATATTTCTGTATCTATTAAATCTTTTGGATCCCTCTAAAATTAAACTACTCAATAACCTCATGTATTGCTGAATTTTACAATAGCATTTTAGGCTGTGATGCAAAGCCAATAAAATGAACAATGTTTGTGATGAGTTTATTATCACTTTAACAATTGCTTGAATAATGAATCAAAACTGGAGTTAACTCCCCTTTCCCCTTTCCTAGCAATAAACTGGGCTATGTACACAGAAGCCAAAGCAGACATTAGTTTAAATTTGAAACTCATACCTTTGCAATCTAAATCTAAAGTACCTTATCTTATGCTAGTACAATTTTGCAATCTTAAAAACGTATGCTGAGGTGGCGCCTGAGTGGCTCAGTTGGTTAAGCCACTGCCTTCGGCTCAGGTCATGATCTAGGAGACCTGGGATTGAGCCCCACATCGGGCTCCCTGCTGGGTGGGAAGCCTTCTTCTCCCTCTCTCACTTCCCCTGCTTGTGTTCCCTATCTGGCTGTGTTTCTTTCTGTCAAATAAATAAAATCTTAAAAAAAAAAAAAAAAAGTATGCTGTGAAGCTCATATATGAGCGTAGTCCTGAACTACCAAAAATGACAGGAGGTCATGTCTGGGGAACAGGTTTTGTGTTTTCAAGTCAAAGGAATTGAATTGGTCTTCTTGTTGATCACTGACACTAAATTTCAACAGAGTCACAATAGAAAGAAAGTTCTACCAGCAGGAGCTTTAAAAAGAATTAAAAGGAACCGCTAAATACCCTTTTTCTAAACAAATTCATTATAATACTGATCTAGCTTCCATCTCTTAAGAAAACACACACAAGAAAAAGAAAATAGCTGTTAGTAAGATGATGGCTCTATAAAAGGAATAGTAATGATATTAGCTCAATATCTAAAGCAGCGGTTTAGAATAGAGAAACGTGGAAGCGGCTGTCTGATCTAAAAAATACAATTTAAGAGCATTTTTAAAAAGAACTGGTACTTGGAAAATGTACTTTATAAAAAGCTATCTCCAACATTTTATTAAAACATCCATTTAGTATTTTATCAAAGGCATTTCCCAATTTTCTAATTAACTTTTATAATTTAAAAAAAAAATCCAAACCATCAACATACTTCCCAAAACTCAATGAAAGTCAAATAAAAAGTTTCATTGAGTGTGGAAAACTAAAAAAAAATTTAAAAAGTCTTACATCTGCTTCCCAGAGTACGTATTCTATTTTACATCACAACATATTTCAAATTAAAACAAAATGAGCTGGAAGAGCAAGGATAAAATGCAGTCTTTTAGACACAAGATATTGTCTTTAAGAAAGCATACCTTAGGTAACTAGATATGCAAATCATTTGATTAATTTGATGTTAGTTATTTGACCGAGAATTGTTGAGTACCCAAACTCTGTAGCAAAGATAGCATATTTGGACTCTTTTAATCCAATCAGAATTGAATCATAGTTTAAGAACTTAAAACAATCCAGGTAAGTAGGAAATATACATTAAATCAAAATGTTTGCTCATCCAATTGAAATGACCTTGTATTTTAAAATAAAACTGCCACATCATTGTATCTTTTTCTCTTGTCAAATTTTTAAAACAATTTTCCACACATAGGTTTTGGAGAATGTTGAAAAATAAAGAGAAAGATTAATACCTTAGGATCCTTTTATTTAATAAATAATAATAATACATTTCAGTGGATTTAGAAATATATGGGATTAATTTTTAAATTTATCTAGATTTTTCAATATTTATTTAAAGATTTACACAAACTTCTAGAATAGCAAATTAGAGATTTTTAAATAGCCTTTGGGACTTCTCTACTTGGTTTTTCTTATCTTATTTATTGAATAACAAGAATAATATTAAAAGTTACATATTATATATGGTGGTTGATTTTAACCCAGTAAGGAAAATTATATGGTAACAATCAGAGCTAAATAAAAATATAAGTTATACTTTATGATGCCATGAGTTTTGCATTGTTCACAAAAAAGGAAATTGACCACCATTAAAAGGACAGTTGTAGGGGATTTATACATAAACTTTAATGGAAGATAGGACACAACTCTATTTTAACACTTTCAATTTTGTGAGAGACCTTAGAGGTTTTGGAATCCTAAAGATCAAAATGTGAATCCCAGCCCCATCACTGACCAGCTGTGAGAAATTAAGCATGTTAGCTAGCCTCTTGTTAGGCTTATTTTTCTACCTGTAATTTGGGATAAAAGTGATTTGTGGCAGTTTTACTATGCAGGCAAAATGAAATAATGTTTGAAAAGCACGGTGTTGGTACATGTTAAGTTCTCAATAAATTTTAGTTATTTTTCATTGCCATGAAAACATTGACTATTAACAGATAAGATTAAAAGGAAATGTGTTTTAGTAAATTTTTTCTTTAAATTTGCTGATCTTGATCTTATGCAAAGAACTCTCATAATTTGAGAAGCTGAAAGAAAAGTAGTATCTTTACTAAGAATTATAACCCAAATCTTGCATATTATTTACCCATTTCTTTTGTTTAATGCTTATTGTTTGAAACAAATACAAACCTCTGAACAAGATGAATCAAGCCATTATTAGACATCAGACATTTTTGCTCAAACATCTTTCACCAAGCTGGGAAAGGGAAGGAGAGGCATAAGTAAGTGGATTTTGTGGAAGGTGTGATGAAGGAGGTCTTGCAGTGGTAGGAACATGGGCTGGGTCAGACCAGTGTAGAGTCTCAGCAGAAAGAGAAATGATAAGGACCAGGTAGCAGATTTTCTGTAAAGCTAAATTCAGTATATTGCGAAGTTATAACATTACTACTTTATGGGATTGACATTTTGTTTCTTTTTGAAATTAGAGTGGATAGTTTTGTTTTAAAATTTGTTACTGATTGAATCTTAAAATATTCAACATTTTGAGAGAGATAATCACCGAGTTCTTTATAGTTTTCAGATACTCAATGGAAAGAAGAGGGAATGCAGATGCTTAGACAATAATGAGTTTGCTAGGTAATAAACAGAAATAGTCATTCACTTACTACATAAACATTCATGTATTCACTCACTTAAAAAAAACAGACATTATTTTAGGTATTAGGAATAGAACAGAAAAGAAGAAAGAGAAATCCCTACTGTCATTAAACTTATTTTATAATGAAAGAAACCAGGAAAATAATCAAACATTACCATTCTTTACAATAATAAATGCTAAGTGAATACAGAGCAGGGAAATAAATGATGGGGAAAGCTATTTTATATAGGAATTGATAAATGCCTCTCTGAAGAAATGATATTTGAGCTTAGCTTTAAGTGATATGAAAGAATCATCCACTCCTCTCTGAGAGACTAAGTGGGAAGTTTGGTGACTTGGTGGGACAATATAAGACAGTGTGTAATGCTAATGTTAATGCTAAAGAAATATTCTGGGATCAGATCATGAAGAACCTTATTATATTCTATGCTAATTGTGCTAAAGCCTTTAAATTTTATTATAAAAGGAATTATGAAGGGAAATTATTCAATAAGAATTGCACTGTGACAAGATCGGTCTAGCATTGTACAGAATGATTTGGTGTATGAAGAGATAGAAGATAATATGGAGTCTGTGGTAATAAGTTCTTCCTCGTTAGATATCTGTGTGAGCTTCAGTGACAGCATGAAGGAGTTCTGAATATTATCTGCGGTGCATCAAAAACAGCTTCTTTGCAAAAAACATTTAACCTGAGTTTTGTACAGGGAGTAAGTATTTGTTGCATCTTGAAAAGTAGGGGTCAGATGGTAGAAGTTGAAATTCCAGGCAAAATAGGAAGAGTAGGGAAAAGCATAGAGATGGAAAACATGTTAGTAGTTGGTTGATCACTAACTAACACTATGGCTAAGGCCTAAGATCTTAGAGGTGAAAGGCAGAGATAAAACTAAGCAGTCTCATCATCTGAGAGTGGTAATGAAGAGAAGCCTAAAAACTGTTAATAACAGGAACCAAGAATAATTCTGCATAATGAAAGTATCTGTGGAAGTTTCTGCCACTTAAAAGGAAGATGTACCCTTATGATGGTGTGGGTAGATGCCGAAAGAGAATATATTCCATTTTATATTCATATAAGATAATGTGTATATTGATATTTATATATTCATATAGGATCATGTAACATACCATAATATATTAGACTAAGTACAATAAAATGTAGTCAGTTGTTGGTGTCTTAGATCTAGAAGCTCACTTAACACAACTATATAGTAAGTTAATTGTGCCAAAAAACAATATTAGAAAGGAAAGTCATATCCTTGGGGCACAGGGTGGCTCACTCATTAAGTGCCTTTGACTCCAGTCATGATCCCATGGTCCGGGATCGAGCCCCACACCAGGCTCCCTGCTCAGTGAGAAGCCTTCTTCTCTCTCTCTCACTCCTCCTGCTTATGTTCCCTCTCCGGCTGTCTCTCTGTCAATTAGATAACTAAGTTAAAAAAAAATTAAAGAAAAGTCATATTCTTGATTTATAGGGTCTAGAAACTAAGCTATCTATGGGAATGCATGTTTCAATAATTACAATGGTCCAAGAAGGAAGTGGGCTAGCTGATGCCAGCACTATCCCTTCTAGAGAGCCAGGTCATTTTCTGGCATTCTAGGTATTGTCAGACATCAGGGGCAGTGATGGGTCACTCAGATGTGTTGTGGCTACTCCCTCAAGCATAAGTAGGGCTGTTTAGTACTGATGTTTCAACTTCATGAAAAGTGTTGAAAAAGAAACAGGATAACCTGTAAGAATCAACATTATCATTTTTTCTGAGGTATGAATTCAAACTGAGTATGGACAATAAGAAAATCCTCATAAAACACATTGTATATTTGATATTACCCAGAGAAAACTAAATCAAATAAATCTATCCTCACAGAACCAATTTCTCCAAACATAACTTGGTTATGTACTTTTAGCTTCTTTTTCCTTTGATTTATCTAAGAGGTTTCCTGCAAAATTATCTTCCATGGAAATTTAATATAAGGCTTTATTTTGCCTTGAGTTTCAGTTAAATTTGTTGTTTTATTTCTTAAAGTTGAAGGCATTTTAATGTAAGATATACATGGGGAAGAAAAAGTAGAATTGTAGGATTTCTATTACAAAAATGTAGTTAAATAATATATTAAAAATAATTGATTTTAGATCTACTAGCATTTCTTTGAAAATATATTTGCTAAAAGCACAAAAAAACATAGAATGTGAAATTGGAATGTTTCTTACATGTGTGGAACATCCCTCAAATATCTTATTGAAAGTTCACTTCTCTAGAAGGTGTTTTTTTGTTTTTTGTTTTTTGTTTTTTTTCTAGAAGGTGTTTTATTCTAGTGTTGTTTATTAGAAAATATTTCTGTATTTACAGCTAAAGTTGTCTCACATCCAACTTCTCAAACTAAATATTCTAATTTTTCGAAAAAAGGTTGCATTGTTGTCCACTTATTATATGCCCAACATCATAACTACCCAGACATACATCCTTCCCACTCCCAATTCCATTTCCCAAAATATTGTCCTATATTTGTATGTGATTTTTTTCTTCTGACACGTGTCCCTTAATTTATCAATTTGTAGATAACACCTGCCTTTCTTCTACTAGGAATTTATATCTATCCCAGAAACTAATATCCCTATTTTTTTAGCCCCAACATCAAACTTGCATTTGTTTCTTCAACTAGTGATGCTATTTTTTTGTTTTTCCTCATTAAAATGATATTCCCTTCCTTCTTTCATCTCAC